>JAYMFT010397032.1:0-19228 GCA_038088735.1 Panulirus argus
ATATATATATATATATATATATATATATATATATATATATATATATATATATATATATATACTTTAGCCTAAGCCAGATACCCCTTTTATCGACCAAACCCTAAGAGTGGATGAACTGATGGTTGTGGATTGAATTCCACAATCAAGATTCAAATGTATGTGCTTGACCCTGGGTGGCCTGTGAATGCATCACAGTCAGGAATGGTAACCACTACATCTTGGAGATGTTCTTGCTCTACTCACAATATTCATCTCCTTCCAAAACATTTTCTTGTTCTCCCAGAAGGTTTCTGAAATTCTATCATATGCTTTCTTTTATGGTCCCTACACATTTCTCTTGAACTCATGCCATTTTCTCCTGTACATCTCCCAATAACTTACAATATCTCCTTCCTGGTACTGTACCATCCATACACCTCTCTTTTCTTTTTCATTTGCAACTTCATTTCCTTATCTTACCACTTACTTCCCTTTCTCAAACATTCATATCCCACCTTTTGCATGCCACACACATCACCTGTATTCTCTTTGTTTTGTTTTTTTTCACTTTATGCCATTTCTTACCCAGTCCCTTTTGGTATCTCCACTCAGAAGTTTTTTTTTTTTCAAAGCGCTCACTTTCACTACCCTCCTCCTACCCATATTATTCCTTCTTTTCTGAAACCACTGCAAACTTTCAAAGTCATCTTCATCAAGAAGTGATCTGACTTCCCACCAGCTGCCCTTCTCAACATATTGACATCCAACAGTCTCTCCTTTGCATACCTATCAATTAGTAAATAATCCAGTAATGCCAAATCATTACAAATCCCACACACCCCTGTATAGTTGCATATTTCTTTTTCCTTTTATCAGGTGTTCCCAATCACCAGTCCTTTTTCAGCTCAAGCTGTTCATCATTTTTAATCACAACATTGAATAACCCCTGACACACACACACACACACACACACACACACACACACACACACACACACACACACACACCACTTTTATCCTCAACTGCTATGTTACCCATTCTTGCATTCAAATCAGTCTCACACCACTAATACTTGAACCCTTGCCGATGCACTCATTCAGCTCTTCCCAAAACATCTGCCTTTCTTCATCACTCATTTCACAGCCAGGTGCATAATCAATGACAGTCACACACCTCTCATTCCAATTTCATTCTTAATCACATCAGATTTAAACTCTCTTCCTTATACTGTCTAATGCATTCTCACAACTCCTTTAGCAGAAATGCTACTTCTTCATCTGCTCTCATGTTCACACCAACAACAGAATTTACCTCTTTGATGTTCCTCTTCTGCTGTTCCCCTTTCCCCTTGAGTTTAATTTCACTCAGAGTCAGAACATCTGTGCTTCATTCCCCAAACAAATTATCTTTCTTTTCAACCAGGTTACATCCATGAATATTCAGACACCCAAGTCAAAGCCTTTGAGAAGCATGAGCACTTGTTGCGTGAATCCTTCATCTGTTCCCATTTTTTGAAACTGAAACAAGGAGGGGAGAATTCCTGGCTCTGCACTCATTTCTCTTTAAGTTGCATTCTGCATCATATAGATATGAAGTAGTATTCTTTCCCTCCTATCCCCAGGGGTTTTCCTACCTGTCTTCCTGTTCCAGGAGTCCCTTCTGTGGAGGTCCTGTAGTGCTCAGGAAGCTGGGTAGGATCACAGGTCATAAAGTGTGGTGATGTGCATATATCTATGTGGAGTGAGCATTTAGCATTTGAGGAGAAAGTATTGTCTTCAGTGTATAAACTGCATCTTTGGCACGGGGGTTTTGAGTTATGTTGAATCAGTGTTTGTGGTCTTGGAAAGATGGTTGATGTCCAGAATGCAGACAAGAAAGGGTAACTTGAAAATGTCTGGAGACTATAGTTTCAGGTGGGTGTATACAGTGTATGGTGAGGTGGTATTTAAGGTTGGGTAGTTTAAGAGGGCAGTTGTTTAGTGTTTGTTGAGTCATTTTGATGTGTATATGTTTTATCAATATCATGTTTGTTGGGAGGGGGAGGGATCCATGAGTATGAGTTGTTGAAGTGTGAGGCAGGAGTAAGCTTTTAATTTCTGCCTAGGGGTTCCGACAGACACAGGTGCTATCATAAACCAGTTGAATAATGTGAAAGACCTCAAAGTAATAATGTCTAATGGCCTAACCTTCAGCAAACACAGCAAAACAACGTTTGCCTCATGCAGAGGGATGGCAGGCTGGATCCTGCAGACATTCAAGACAAGAAACTACAGTGATAATATCCAACTCGTATGATGGGCATAAAACACTGTAAAATGCTACCGTTAAATCCAAAGGTGCGCTATGCACAAAAAGAGAGGAACATTCAAGGACCAAGAATCTTCATCATCTTGCCAGCTATCATCAGAAACAAAATGCAATGCATGGTAGAGAAATATAAGAGTGCACTGGACAAGTACCTACAAACTGTACCAGACCAGCTAGGCTGTGGGAGCTGTGCCTGAAGGCTGCAGCATCCAACAGCTTGGTCAACCAACAATACAATCCAGTAGTCTAGGGCCAGCCAGGGTTGGAAGGTGAAGACCCCTGAAGACTTTACCAGGTATTCATCATGTATGGTTACAGAGTGGAATGAATGAGAAATCATTAGGTATGGTTACAGAAATGGAGTGAGTGAGAAAAGTCTTTTACTGTTGGAAAGAACTAAGCTCCAAGTATATTGAGGTAAGATTATGTTTCACTGTGAGAGTTTTGAATGTTTGTGGCTGCTAGCCAGCTGGTTATTGTTCTGGGTGCTCTGTTTTGTTGTGGCTTGCAACTGGATAGTTTTCACTGTTTAAGCATCATAGCCACTCTTTAGTATTTGTTTTCCTTATTTTAATTGGTATTCCATTATTTCTTGATAAAATAAAATAAAATGCTTATGATTTGAATAATTCAACCCAAAAAATTAGGGGATGGATAAACAACTATTTATCTGAAAGGTCACAACACGTAGTTGTAAACCAAACCATTTCCAATATCACCACTGCAGAAAGCTCATTTCCAAGCAGAACTGTCCTGCATCCCTCGCATTCCTTGGTCTTATATCTGACATTAACATCAGTGCAGATGATACTAAAGCAAGTATGAAAATCATGTCCGTAGAGGATGCTAAAAGGCTACAGTGAGACTTAAATGAAATCTGCCAATGGGCCACAGAAAACAACTTGCCTTTCAGTGGGGATAACTTTCAACTGCAGAATGGGAAAACTGAAGAAATCAAAAACAACACAGAATATTGGATGGACACACACTGTCATAAACCAAGTGAATGATTTGAAAGACCTTTGAGTAATGATATGTAATGAGCTAATCTTCAGTGAATATGACAAAAATATAATTGCCTCCTCATGAAGGGTGGTGGTATGGATCCTGCAGAATTTCATGAGGGGAAGAAAAACCACTGATGATACTTTTCAAGGAGCCAATGCTCTTACAAGTAAAATATTACTGTGTTCTAATGTCACCCTACAAGGCAGGAGAAACTGCAGAATCAGCTTTCTACCCACATATTCTCTGCATGTTGTAGAAGGCAACTAAGGTGGGGGTGGGGTGGAGGGAAGGGGGGCTGGAAACCCTCCCCTTCTTGTGTTTCAGTTTCTAAAAGATAGGAACAAAGAAAGTAGCCAGGAAGGGAATGATCCCCCTCCACTAAGGCTTAGGCTAGGGTCACTGATGTGTGTGGGTGTAACAAAGATGAGAAGAAAGGAGAGATAGAATGTATGAGTAAATGAAACTGGATGTTTTGGCTCTGAGAGAAACAAAACTCAAGGGTAAGGGAGAAGAATAGTTTGGGAGTGTCTTAGGGGTAAAGCCAGGGATTGGTGTGAGGGTGAGAGCTAAGGAAGGAGTGGCACTACTGCTGAAGCAGGAGTTGTGGGAATGTGTGAAAGAGTGCAAAGAAGTCAGCTCCAGAATGGTGTGGATGAAGATGAAAGTAGATTTCAGGATATGAGTGATTGTAAGTGCTCATGCACCTGGCCTCGAGAAGGATGAAGAAGAGAGGCAAGTGTTTTGGAAGCAGCTGAGTGTGTATGTCAGTAGCTGTGATGCAAGAAATCGGGTATTGATGATCAGTGATTTGAATGCAAAATTGAATAATAAGGCAGTTGATGGTATAACTGGGTGGCATGAGGTATCTGTTATTGTGAAAAAGAATGGTGAATAGTGTGGATTTGTGTCTTTTAGAAGGTCCAATGATTGGAAATAACTGGTTTAAAAGAGGGATATACATAAGTATACATGGATGAGCAGGAAAGATGGATTACATACTGATTTACATGCATGGAAAAGAGAGACTCTTGGATGTAATTGTGCTGAAAGGTGCAGCTTATGGGATGTCTGCTTATTACCTAGAAATGGCAAGGGTAAAGATTTATAGAGATTTTCAGAAAAAAGGAAACAATTTGGATAAGATTCAGATGGCGAGGGAAAGTGAGCTTGTGAAAGAGACCTGTTTGAAGTAATACTAGGAGAGACTGAGTGCAGAATGGCAAAAAGTGACAGTAAATGAAGCTATTGGAGTGAGTATTTAAGGAAGCAGTATTGGTAAGTGTAAAAGAAGTGTGTGACATACAGAAGGTGGAAAGTGGGCAGACAAGAAAGAGTAAAGCATGGTAGGATGAAGAAGTACAGTGCTAATGAGAGAGAAATGAGAAGTGTGTGGGCAGTACATTCAAGAAATGAGTGCGACTGATTGGGAGATGTACAAGAAAAAGTGCAAATGATTGGGAGATGTACAAGAAAAAGTGCTAGTAGATCAAGTGCAAAGAATGAAAAAGAGGGCATTTGAGAGTTGGGGTAAAGTAGTATCAGCAAACTTCAGGAAGGATAAGATGTTTTGGAAGTTTAATAGTGTTGAAAAACAAAAGGACAAATTGGAACATCAATGTAAGGGGCAACTGGGGAAGTGGTAACAGGTAGTGATAAGGTGAAGGGATGGAGTGAGTATTTTAATGGATTGTTGAATGTATTTGATGATAGGGTGGCAGATGAAGGATGTTTGCATCAGGGAGGTATGCGAAGCGAGAGAGTCATGGTAAGTAGTTTGGTGAAGAGAGAAGTGTTGGAAGCCTTGTGTAATATGAAATGTGGCAAGGTGGCTGGAGTGTATGGTATTGCAGCTAAACTTCTTATGAAAGGAGGTAACTGTGTGTTGATTGGTTAGTTAAGATTTTCAGTGTGTGTATTGATCATGGTAAGGTGCCTGAGGATTAGTAGAATGCATGTATGGTGTCATTGTATGAGGGCAAGGAGGACAGAGGTGTGTGCTCAAATTACTGAGGTATAAGTTTGTTGAGTGTACATGGTAAGTTGTATGGGAAAGTTGTGATTGAGAAGTTGGTGGCATTCACAGAGCATCAACTTGGGGAGGAACAATGTGGTTTCAGTAGTGGTAGATGATGTGTGGATCTTGTCTGTGCATTGACAAATGTGCTAGAGAAATATTCAGAGAAAAAAGTAAGATATGTTTGTGGTTTTTATGGATCTGAAGTAAATAAATGATAAGGTTAATGGAAAAAGAGATGCTGTGTGGAAATTGTGAGGAATATATTTTGTGGAAGGAAAGCCATTGGAAGAAGTAACAAGTTTTTATCAAGAGAGTGAGGCATGTGTGCAAGTAGGTAGAGAGTGTGAGGTGTGTATGCGATTAGATAAGAGAGGAGGGTGATTGGTTCCAGGTGAAGTTGGGTCTGTGGAAGGGGTGTTTGCTGTCACCATGGCTGTTTAACTTGCTTATGGATAAGGTGGTGAGGGAGGTTAATGCAAGGGTCATAGAGAGAGGGGCAGGTTTGCAGTCCATAAGGAGTGAAGGGGACTGGGAAATGAGTCATTTGTTGTTTTCAAATGACTTGGCACTGGTAGAAGATTTGCATGAGAAACTGAAAATTTTGGTGTCTGAGTGTGGGACAGTATGTTAAAAGAAGAAGTTGAGGGTAACTATGAATAAAAGCAAAGTTATTAGGTTTAGCAGTGCAGAGAGACAGGTTAGTTGGGATATGTTTTTAAATAGACGAAATTTGGAGGAAGTGGAGTGTTCGATACCTGAGAGTGAACATGGCAGTGAATTGAAACATGAATGTGGTGGTGAGTCATAAAGTGGGTGAAGAGATGAAGGTTCTAGGAGTATTGATAATGTGTGGAAAGAGAGGTTGCTATCTGGGAGAGCAAAATTGGGTATTAATGAAGGTAGTAGTCCCAACAATGCTGTAAGAATGTGGTGCATGGACTACAGATACGAATGTACAAAGGAGGGTGTATGTGTTGGAAATTAAATGTTTCAGGACAATATGTGGTGTGGGGAGAGTTGATAGAGTAGTTAATAAAAGGGTGTGGTAATAAGAGTATTGTTGAGAATGCTGACGAGAGTGTGCTGAAATGGTTAGGACATACAGAGAATGAGTAAGGAGAGTTTGACAGAGAGGATATATGTGTCAGATGCAGAGGAGAAAAGTAAAAGGGAGGACATCAAATTCGAGATGGAAGGATAGAGTGAAAAAGATCCAATGTTTGGGGCCTGAACATGCTGGAGGGTGAGAGGTGAGCACAGGATAGAGTGAATTAGAGCAGTGTGATATACAGGGGTCACCATGCTATCGGTGGACTGAACCAGGGCATATGAAGCAGTTTGGGGAAACCATAGAAAGGTATTTAGAGCCTGGTTGTGGATAGGTGGCTGTGGTTTCAATACTTTACACAAGACACCTAAAGAATAGATGTGAGCAAATGAGGCTTTTTCTTCATTTGTTCCTGGAGTTACCACCCTAAAGTGGGAAAAGATGAACAAGTATGAAAGAAAGAGAAAAAGAAACAGTTCAGAGATCATTCACAACCCCTATCAAAAAAATAAATGAATCAAATTATTTAGAACTGCCAAAATTGCTGAGGCTGTACACATGGAGTGCAGACAAGAGGAGCTATCATCTATAATTGGAAAATCCTAGAAGACATGATCTCCAGTTTACTCTGGAAGTGATTTCCCATTGGCATGACAGGTATGGAAGAATCTGAAATTAAAAGGTGTAATGTGCACAAGAGGAGACAATACCTTAAATATTTGAGGAGTGAGAATCTTTATTACTTCACCTGCAATGCACAATGGAAATGTTTTAGAGTGACCTGGAGAAGTATTTACAAAGTATATGAAACCAGACAGGCAGTGGGGGCTACTGGACCTTTGGGATACAGCTTCCAACAGTTTAGTTAACCAATGACCTAAGCAAGCAGCCTGGACTCAGCCCAGGCTGTGAGGGCAGAGGACCCCTGAAGACTTCACCAAGTATTCACCAGGCAAGGTGGAGCAGTTTTGGAAGCATGTTACTTTTGATCTTGGGTATTCATCATCTGGTTTGTTCCTCATATAACAGATGGATGCATTTCATAGGTGCAAGTTGTGACCCATAAGTTTTGTGACAATGATTGGCTCAGAATACAAGCAGACTTTATCAGTTTTGTTGAAGTCAACATTTTTAATATCTATAATAATGGGAGTCAAAGATTCTGGTAGTCATTATTGTCCTAGTCAATAATACATGTACAACATTAGTACCTCTTTTATGATGATTATTTTTCAAAGTACATAAGTAATAATTTTTTACATATGTAAGGTAGTAATTTAGAATTTAATTTATGACAGTAATTAAGATAGGCATTCCCGACAGGTGGGACTGAACAATGATGGTTCGAGGAATAGTGGGAGACGAGCCGCCTACAAGTATCATCACTGCCCTTACTGCAAATATTCCACAGATAGGAGAGATCATATGACTAAACACATACGAACACATACTGGAGAGAAACCCTTTAATTGCCCATATTGTTCTCACAGAGCCACCACAAAAGACAGATTAGTTCAGCATGTTCGTATACATACTGGAGAGAAGCCTTTTACATGTCCTTATTGTAGTTACAGTGCTACAAAAAAAGATAAACTGAGACAGCACATACGTACACATACAGGAGAGAAACCTTTTTCATGTCCACACTGCCCATTTTGCTCATCAACTAAAAACACATTAAACAACCATATCCGAATCCATACAGGAGAGAAGCCTTATTCATGTCCAAATTGTCCTTACCGTGCATCTCAAAGATCTGCTTTACAGTGTCATCTTCGAAAGCATCATAAATAATGCAGCTAGTGTTTGAATAACTGGCTTGTTAGTAAAGTTTATTTAGTGTTAATACTTTTCATTCTTTATAAACACAGTTTATTACTGACTTTTGTTAAGCATTCTTATAAGGGGAATTCATGTCGATTACCATTAATTCATATAGTGACATCTCTTCTAATGGGCTATTCTCAAGCATTTAGCCATGTTTGTGGGATATTTTGTAATCAGATGTTCGTGTAATAGGTATATCATGAATTTGGCAAACTATGAAAATAAGAGCTAATGGAATTAAGTTGGATGAAGTTGAATTCTGAATACTTTCAATGTTTCATGTCTGTCATTTGTGTTTTAGGATTATGAAAAATCTGATGACTTACCAACACATTATAATGCTTTAAGCAAATATAGAATATGAATTTTCTCTTTTTCTGAAAACATGTGAGCTGTATCACTTACCTATGCATACTATGGGATAAAAACCAATCTTGATTTTTTTTGATGTTTGTGTTTTTGGTTGTAACATAGTTTATTGTTGCTAGTATAAAATTGTTAACAAGGCTGAATTAGCTTTGGATATTTAAAGCTAATGTCTTTGGAATTTAAGTTCCCTCTTAATTGGATGTGGAAAATTTGAAGTACTGATAAGCCATAAATATTTTAGAGTACTGGGATTTCTATGGAAGAATTTTGTACTGACTAGGTAAATGTATTATTAATGGTAATATTACTAAAACAAATCTGGTATATGATTATTGTTAGATTATTACTGATGATTAGGCAAAGCCTATTATTGCTGATAATGAAATGGATATCGTAACATTTTTATGAAGTGTTAAAAGTATACATTTGTAGAAAATTATACATTCCATCATGTACGTTTGTGCTGTAGCTGGAGGTTCACTCTGTATGTAGTGTAGTGAACAAAATCTCACTGAACCAGACAAATGGTCTAACTTTTCTTCACTGAACAAAAAACATGGTCTTTTATCTTTGCTCTTGTATGTGTGTGTGTTTCATGTGTAATTTTCTTTACAGTTTTAAGTAGAATGAGAGGACTAGTTAGTCTTAGGTGGTGGAAAATATTTAGATAATAATTAAGAAATAAGTGTATATTATTGGGAAGATAACACAGGATTTCCTATTGATTCATTGTTAGATCTGATTAATCAGTCCGAACAAAGGTGCAAGGACAGACAGGTAAGTATTGGCCATGAAAAGCTACAAAAGAAACATGATGCTACATAATGGTCACAAATCATTGATAATAAAAGGCCCTGAACATAAAGTCATTCAGTATCATGATTTTTTCATTACTCTATGTAGTAAGTGTATGGTAAAATAGGCATAAAATTTTGCCGTAAATGGAAACTACTATTTCATTAAAAAAGAAAAGAAAATTTGAGAAGTGAATATTTCCAGCTTGTTAGCCAGTTCTATATAAAGCATTTACAAACAGACATACTTACTCTAAGTTGTCAGTTACTGTTGATAGCCTGATACCAAGAAACCATAAATATATAGGGAGTATTCATACTGGTAGAAATTTTGAAAGAATCACAATAACTAGTAAGAAAAATGATTTGGAATTGTCTCTGATTAATGATCAATGAATAACTATAACAATGCTTTTCCTTACTAGTAGTTCATCAAGACAAGGTAATATGTTTTCTAAAGAATACCATGTTTTTTCTTACTGCTAGTTCATCAGGGCAAGATACCTAGCCTTCTCAATTATCCTATGGTCTAAAACTTGTCGTGACAGACATGTACTCTGATTCGGTGAGACGAACTTATCAGTATTCTGAATTATCTTGTGAGGTAAAATTCATGACATTGTTTCATGAGACAAGTTTCTGTTTAACAAAATATTTCAGCCTATCATTCTGATTTCTGTCTGTCTGTTTATCTGTTTATATTTCCATCCATAAACTGTATCTGTCCCTCTATCTATATCTATGATTACTATTTTTGTTACTATTTATGCATTATGAGGAGACAATTTTACACTTGTGCTGCTCTGTCTCTTAACCTCATATATACATATGAAGTGTATCTTTAATCATATGTGTACACACACACACACACACACACACACACACACACACACACACATGCATGCATGCACGCACACACCTTAGGCAAGTACCCATTGATCAACCAGCCCCAAGGGGCTTACTGCCACACCCAGGATTTGGACCATTGCCATCCCAACCCTAGTTGGGCCTGTGCTTACTCATAATCAGTAATGCAAACCACTCACCACAGAGATCTGCCTGTCTGTCTGTTTATCTAACTGTGTATCTATCTGTCTATCTGTTTATGCTAATGATTTACACCTGGGCATTGAGCATTCATATCCAGTCCTACCGTGTGGCAGGCCAGTACGCTATTTGTCTATCTTTCTGTCAGTCTATCAGTCTATTCCATCTCTCTGTTTGTATATGCATGTATGTATGTATTTGTTTATAACCATGCGAGGAAAAAAGTACAATAAGTACTGAGTGCCCTTTCATTTCTAAATCTCCCCTGAAGATATAAAATACATGAAAGTGCATGCAGGACTTAACGTGTTTCATATTTCCTTGTGGTTATCAGCAAAGGCTTTATCTTGCACATCAGTGTGACCTTACTGCAGTATGTATGAATGTATGTGTTTATTTATGTCTACATATCTGTCTGTCTATCTGATATCATTAATTTTTTTCCCTTTCAAATAAGGTAATTCAAGTTGATAAATACAATTTTGATGGGAATGCTGAGCAGTGCTGTGGTCCCCAGCCCTAGCTCTGGAGGCTTTCAGAAGTTCAGATATACACAGCTTTATGGGGATGGATTTATTATAAAGATGCTAAGCTGAGCTAATGCAGCTAACAGTGTGAATTACTTCATTGATAAAGTAAAAGAGCAATGAATATGAAATAAGACTGGTTATGGAACTAATTATGGACTCCCGTGGTGTAGTGGTTAGCGTTCCTGACCGTGACGCATTCACGGGCCGCCCAGGGTCAAGTGCATAGGTTCGAATCCTGGTTGCGGCGGTCGGTCCACAGTTAACCCAGCTGTTCATCCACCCCTAGGGGTTGGTCAATAAAATGGGTACCTGGCTCAGGCTAGGGTATATATATATATATATATATATATAACATTAATGGGATGGCCTTGGTTAGGGCCTTAGCTGCCCGTGCCGTCTCAGCTAACATAGAAAAAAGTTTGGAGCAAAACTTCGTTCTTTAAAATAATGAACAAATTTTCACAATGTATTTGCTTGGAATTCTCTCTGCTTTTGTGTTACATGTTCATCCTTTAATACAAAAGTAAATTTTAATGCTGACAAGGAGCTTGAATGTGAAATAGTCATTTAAACATTATATTAATTTCATATGAACTTTAATTTTAGTCATACTTTTTCATTTTAGATTATAAACCTTTCCTCTACTTCCAGAATGATGTACAGTAAAACTTCTGTCATCTGAAATGCTGGGGAAATCAGATGTATCAGATATCAAAAATTTCAGATGTTTGATCTTTTTTGATATGTTAAATAATTCAGCAGTTGCCCATCCCATGCTTTATACTGTGGTTATGTTCTGCAAAAACTTTGCACAAAAAGGAATTGCTTATAGTGAACCAGTAAACATAAAGAGAAAAATGGCATGTGTGCGCTAGCTTTGTTGGTTAGCGCTGGCAGATTCTCGTGTTACCTTCATATCATGTAGCTTCTTACACTGAGTAAACTTATCTAGCCATCCTTTACTTGCCCAGCTACATTATTCTTTTTACTTAAATGCTCATAAATCTTCAGAGTTTTAGACCTGAGCTGAAGGTTACTAAGGCTGCTTTTCTTTTTTGTCTCAAGCTCTGTTTATAACAAAAGAATTTTCACCATCTTCTCCATAAGTGGATTTCCAACCTTTGTGGTTATCTTGGCAGACAGTGGAGTAGAGTAGCCTACAATATTCTGAATTTTCCCTGTATTCTTCCATATGTTGTGGATTGTAGATTCACCCAGGTTGAAAGTGTGTCCAAACACTGATTCTCCCTCACCAACATTAGCTCTTCACAAGATTTTTAGCTTCGTTTCTAAGGTCAGAGAGGTTCTCTTGCATATAACTGCTGGTTCTGGGGTAGGAAAAGATATTGTTGGATGTTTGGATGCCATACTGACAAACACAAACACAGCAGGTTGCAGGAAAATCATATTAGCGGGTATACCCAAATTGCACATGTAGCACAGATCTGCACACAACGGGGGTAAGTGTGAGACTGACCAGGTGGCAGGAACTTGATGATCTCCACCCAGGACCCATGCTTACCCCACCCACCAACCCTCACAGAAATTTTGGTGCACTTTCTATTACTTACACTTTTTAAAATATCTTATCAATGAATAAATATTTAAGATAGAGGAAATACTAATATATATCAGCAAATAAGGACTACTAAAGGCCTTGATCTGCTGCTCAGTGATGTAGTAAAGAGTCATTGCAGTGGTGAAATTCTTCGTAAGTTCCACCTTTGTTTTGCCCTTAGTAAACCTCTTTCACAACTCCTCTCTGAGGCTTAAAATGTTCCTCTTGTGCTTTGTGTGCAATATAGACAGCTTCAAGAGGTTGTCAGGCAAAGCTAACAGTGCTTGAAGGGGCCATTATCCACAGTAGTAATCAAGGGTGCACAGAATACACAGATGTGCAAGACTAATATACAACACCATGCCAGAAAGCACATGGGAGATAGTAAACAACCACCAGTGCCACAACACATCGGATGGTGAGTATATTAATCGCTGTGGCACAGTGTGCACATGATTTGAGATATTTTTATGTATCTTTTTATTTTTTAGTATTTTTTCATTTATTTGAGGGTTAACAATTGAAACAACAATATACATTGGTTTGAACATTTTCTTGTCTAGAATTACAGATTACAGAGGTTTTACTGGGCAACGATAATGAAAACAATATGTAGGGAATAAGATCAAAAGAAAATACTGTAATGATTGGATGACATTAGGTTTTTAAAGACATGATGACAGTGGAATTGCAGCAAATTCAGAGGAAATGCAAAATTTTTTGCCATAAATTCATTCTCATTAAGGAACTACTTTCAAGAATTGTGCACCTTGCAACTGGGGTTTCTAATTTCTTGAATTATTTGTCATGTGATGTTTACTAGTGTAAGTATGTGTTAAAGTATGTATGCTTATGTTATGCATTATGCCAAATGTCTCCCTAGGGATTAAGTCTCAAATGAAAATATAATTCTGCTCAAATTAGTGCTGTAGTAGATAAATGGAAGCTACACCTTAACCAATCTGAGAGCTTCATGATGCTATTTCTTAGATTCAAATCACACTCTAAGAGGGACAAAGTTTAGTTAGTTTTGACCGACCAGGGAGGAAGAATCTATCAATCCTTCATCCATAAGTTGAGTCATTAATTCCAGCGAGTGATTACACATTCACTCAGCCGAGCAGTAAGGAACTAAAAGTCAACTGTGGTGTGATCCATGATATATTTATTTATCATGAGATCGGCCAACTTCTTTCCCCAGCTGCCTCCAACTAACCCAGGGAGCTGTTCAACTGTTGTGTTGCATATACTAAGGATTTTAGTGGCCAAGCATCGACCCATCAAGACCTTCATTATACCAGACTGCACTGCCTGCATGAGCTGAGTATGTGTGTGTGTTTGTGATTGCAGGGTTAAGAGTTGCTCCATTTCTTAAACCTGTATATATGTACCATGTCTTTACTCCAGTGTGTGTATATACACAAACATTTACACACACACCAGCCTAAACCTGTTACCCATTTACTGACCAGTCCCAAAGGGAAGATGAACACTTGGTTTAGGTGTGGGCTGATTGCTGTGGGCCTGACCATGAACTGGCCCATGCAGACTCAGGGTCAGTAATGCTAATCGCTATACCATGAAGACCTGTGTTTGTATGTATGTATGTGTAGACATGGGAACTGAGTGTTACCTGCCATTCCCCATCTGAATAAATGTTTTCATGTATACCTATCTCCATGCACCATCCAACCTCACAGCTGATCATTTGGTGGGAGCTTTGACATCAGTCACCAACAGTAAGGAGAGTTCCTCTCTCGTCCTCACTGTTACCCATGGAGGGATTTTGATGCTCTAAGCACTATATTTCTCAAATATGAAGCATGCATGAAGCTGCAGCCTAATAATCTCGGTGGAAATGTGTTAAATCAATGAAAAAAAGGAAGAGAATTATATTAGTGAATAAGTATGAAAATCAATTAGCTGAGTATTTAACACATGAGACTTGATTACCATTCCCATGAGTAAGTTCAAGTTAGTTTGGGTCAGAAGCTATCACACTCTCTTAGCACAAGGTCACCTTGGAGGCCATAAGTAAGTGCAACTCTTTTCATTGATAATGCACTGTAATTGTTCCATGAATAATGTTGTGCGACTTGCCTCCCCCATTTTTGCTTAACATTATTGACTACTGAGAAGACAGCACAGAGGGGTCACCATAATTCCTAAGTTAGGTACCAGAAGCCTCTGTGAATTATCAAATTGCAAATTTTTAGTTTTATTGATTTAAATGGAAGTAATTAGTTAGGTTCCATGGGCCAAAATATATGAATAAACTGCTCCAGAACTGCTCTAATAAACATTAAATATGATGCATAATACATCAGCAAATACATTAAATGAACACAATAGTGTAAAGGAAAAAATGAATGAAAGTTCAGCGTATGTGATATGACTGCTGTGTAATAAATCTGTTGACACAGAATCATTGGTAATTCAGTCCTCCACCTTCCCCTTTGGTATATGATCATATGTTTCAGCAGAGGATTTATCAAACATTTTCTCTGTGATATCCAGGTCCTGACAGTACATCGTCTTTACCAAATCATACTTTTCACTACCAGACAGATATTTCATTACCTAATTTTCTTGAACTTAGAAATGGAAAATTACAAGTATAAATCCTGGGTTGAGGATGCTGTTAAAGTTATTTTTAGGCAGGAGCAGGAACTTGCCTTATAAGCACTCTTACCTTGAGATTTAAATACTGAAACCACCACTACTTAGCCACAAATTATGAAAACTTGATTAAAATCTTATAAAAGAGGAATAGTAGAGGTACCTACAAATTTGTAAATGCAAATTTGAATTTCGCATAGTTATCTCGACTGCAGTGTATATGTGTTAAAATTCATTTCATATTTTCTTTCTTGGTAACAAACAGTTCCACAATTTTCCACAACATGGACTGAGGGAGCTGTATAATTGTCACATCTTACACTTAACAACCCTTAAAGAGAAAGTTCTACTCAATTTTACATGTGAGTGTGGGGTATTCACCTAAATACTGAGATATCCAAGGTATTCTGATTAATCTATCTTTAAGTTAGCAGCCCCATGGATGACATTTTTTAGCAGCTGAATTCAGGAATTGTCAGACTGATCATGAACAATTTTGCTGGACAGAATTTTTGGTCTGTTAGGATTACTGAACATAGGAACTCAAACAGTACTGTTGACTCAGGGAAATTTGGGGACTGCTATGGAGCATCCCAATAAGTGTTTTATGTTCTAAGATTTTGTTAACTTAGGAGAGAAAATCAGCTTAGTGTACTTAATCATCACATCTATTGTAGTGTGCACAGTGACAAAGCAATGATGTATCTTATTCTGGAAAGTGTTCTTGCATTTAGACTCATGGATTTTGATGTCCAGAAATGGATTTTGAAACTAGCCAAAGAGTATCAAGAGAGAGAAGGTTAGCTAGAGGAAATGAGAAGCTATGTGTGGAAAATGAGAAGCAACAGGAACACAAGAAGGAAATGACTTAGGCGAAGCAGAAAGATTCAGAAGCAGTCCACTGCTGTGCCATTATAGCTAGGTCAAGCCCAAGCTCAAGAAATTCCTGTTTGGCCCCATAGCCCTTCTACCAGTACCAATGACATGACATTGATGTTTCCCCAACTGTCAAGGTTTAAGGAAGCTGACAAGTTTAAGGTCTTCGTGGATCTTTTTAAGAATCAAGCTCTGGGTTATAACTGTGATGATGGGGCCATGATGCCGCATTTCCAGAATTTGTTCTAAGGCAAAGCCACTAAGATACTTAGCCCCCTCAGTGAGTTGATCAAAGCATCCAGCAAAGTGAAAGAAGCATTACTACAAGCTTAAGGTGTAGTGGAAAAGGCCAGAGAGATTTTCTTTATCACCCACCTCCAAGAGAGTGAGACAGCTAAAAAATTTGGTGTATGCCTCTGGGGTCTATACTTTGACTGGTTTATGAAAGCAGAAGCTACTGATATCAAGGAAGGTGTACTCAGCTTGATCTTCATAGATCAGATAGAAAAGTCTTGTCTGGTGACTTCTTTCAACATAATCAAAGTTGAAACCTTCACAAGGCATACTTTATGGTGTACAGGAAGTCTGCGAGGAAATAACCCAAATCTCAGTAGTCACTTACTCAAACCCAAAAGACCCAACCAAAACAATTACACCACTGAGCTTAAAGCCAGCTAAAGACCTCAAACACCTTCCAGCCTAATTCAGAGACCAAGAAGTGGTGCTATTACTAAAACAAGAACAACTACACCACCAACAAATGCATGTAACAAAATGGAAAGCATATCAATGTTGTAGTTTGGATGAAAGTCAAGAGCAAGGATTAACCTCAGTCAGTCTTTGATACCAACAGCAAAGACCCATTGGAGGATGATCTGATGCAGAAGAAACTCAATAAATGTCTCTTGTCAGTATAAGGGCAAGTTGAAAGAGAACCATCAGAAGTGATGCATGATAGATGCAGTTGTATAGTTACTAAAAGACTCATGAAGCCCAAAGAGTATACTGGGAGAATCATGATATCAGTGATGGTCAACAAGCTTAAGTTAATTGGAAGTGGAGAATCTACTACGGAAATATATCCTGTACATCAGAACAAAAACCCTAGCCTATGGTAAGTGATTGTGGGCTTAAGGAGTTCGCCAATGATAAGACCCAAAAATTTGTACAGTGGATTCATTTTCTTTAACTGGCGGTACATACATCCACATTTTTCTTTATTTAGTGGTCAAATTCTTTTATTTTGCAAAGTAAAACCAGCGAAATTAAATATCTTAAACAGGCTGTAGCATTCATCAGCAGAGAACGAATGAAAGTTTACACTGGGGTGGCAGCAAGGGCCTCTCTTGAAGACCAGCCACCCTTAATTGCTATTTCCCGCTCTACCGCCACACTGTATGGACGTGCACCTTCCTCCTCCATGATTTTAAATGACATGCAACATTTACCAATTCCCAGTAATATAATATATCTTGTTGTCATACAAACAAGATCAGTGAAGGGAGTATTTTGAATACACAGCTGCCTTTAGGTTGTGAATACTGTTAATCTAGTATTCACCTAAAGTTACACTTTTTTTATACCTCAAGATGCTCAAAGGTCCCTCAAGTGTTAATTTCACTTTCCCAAGTACCAAATCTACTCTCTTAAGTACCAAGAAGATTCACAAGACTTTCAGCTGGTGAACTAGCACTTTGGTCAACGAGAGAGCCAGAGGTGTGAGTTATGTTGTCTACTAGTGACAGTCTGTAAAAGGACAGTAACATTGAACTGGCTGCCTTTGAGAGTCATATCTGACTCAAAGTAGACCAAGGACCACTTCTTCCCACTAAGATGAGTAACAATTTGTAGAGGGAAAAAGTGTTTTGAAATAATGAAGTACAGTTTTTTGAGGGAAGAAATGCATTGTCAGGCAAATTGAGTTGTGCAAGAAGTTAAAATTACTCACTGATGGAGCAAAATCAAAGACTAAAAATGAACTTTGCTCTTTTTATTCAAGAGGTGAGTGAGCTATGTAGCTACAGGGCTGAAGCAAGCACATATCTAGAATTAGGCCAATGGGATTGGGTGAGGGTGGGCAAATTATGAAATCAGTGAGACAGACGAAAAGCACAAAACAAAAATTTATTGTATCTGTGTAAACTTAGCACTTTTGAATTATTTGGATGTTAAATTCAGTCACTACTATAGTCACATTCTCACAGAATTGAATACATCTGTTGTTGAGAAGTAAGTTTATTATGAGACTAGCCACTAGTTTTGAATGATTTTTTTTTCTTTTATGGTAATTGAGACAGCAAGGACAACTGAATGCTCTAATCAAGGCCATCTCATTAATGCTATATATAGGGTGAAGGAGAAAGAATTCTACCTCCATATCCCATGTGTGTTATAGGACATGATTAAAGGGGATGAGCAAGGGGTTGGAAACCCACCCTTCTCATATTTCAGTTTATAAAAGATGGAACAGAAGAATGAGCCTAGTGGAGAGTGCTCCTTTTCCTCAAAGGCTTAGGCTGAGGTGTCTAAATTTGTGTGGATGTAACCAAGGGGAGAAGAAAGGAGTGATAGGAATTATGTTTCAGGAATGAAGCATGAATGTTTTGGCTAACACAAAGCTCCAGGGTAAAGGGGAAGAATGGTTTGAAAATGTCTTAGGAGTAACATCAGGGGTTGGTGAGAGGGCAAGAGTTAAGGAAGGGATAGCACTACTGCTGAAAGTAAGTTGTAGGAGTGTATGAAGGAGCGTAAGGAAGTGAATTGTAGATGAATAATGGTGAAAATGAAAGTGGATTGTGAGAAAGGGGTGATTGATAGTGTTTATGCACCTGGCTATGAGAAGAAAGATCATGAAAGGCAGTGTTTGGGGAACAGCTGAGTAAGTGTGTCAGCAGGTGTGTCAGTAGTTATTAGTGATGGGTGATAATGAGGTGAGTAATGTGGTGGTTGTGGGTATAACAGGGGTACATGGGGTACTCAGTAATGTGAATGGAAATAGTGAACATTCCTTGTGGAGTTGTGTGCTATAAAAGACTGGCAATTGGGAATACCTGGTTTGAAAAGGACATACACAAGTACACATACGTGGGTAAGGAAGATACTCTTGGGCATAATTGGATTACAGTCCAACAGTCTCATTTTAGCATGCCTGTCAATTAGTAAATTGATAGGTATGAACCTAATAACCTTGCTCTTATTCACATTTACTCTCAACTTTCTCCTTTCACACACTTTTCCAAACTCAGTCAC
>JAYMFT010397043.1:0-19226 GCA_038088735.1 Panulirus argus
GGAGTTAACACCAGGAAATATACAGAGAATGACCCATCTACCGAGATACACACACATGTATACATACAAGCACATATATGCACAATACATTCATATACATACCAGCATATACATATATACATCAATATACATGCACATCCATATATACATATACACATATACGTATTCATACTTGCTCGGTTTCATCCATTTCTGGCGCCACCCCGCCCCACAGGAGACAGCATCGCCACTCCCTTCGTCAGTAAGGTAGCGTCAGGAGATGGAGAAGGTAAGTAAGGCAAAACAGTAAAAAACGTTACCTGGGCCAGGTTGCAGTACGTGACAAACGTCTCAGTGCTGGCTCACTGATTCACTATATCACTGAATCCCCCCATCCCCCCCTTTCCTCCTCCTCCTCCTCCTCCTCCTCTCTCTATCTATCTATCTATTTATCTATCTATCTATCTATCTATCTATCTCTCTTTCTCTCTCTCTCTCTCTCTCTCTCTCCCCCCCCCACCCAATACCCAGGCGCTAGTACTTCCCTGGACGTAAGATGCCCCTCACAGACTGCTGAGTGCCACCCATTACTAAACTGTGCGACTGTGAGTCCCGGATCTTGAACGCTAGGGAAAGAGAGAGGGTAGATGTGTCGGATACTAGATACCTGAGGACGATATATAGCGTAAGGAATGACAGTCTGACTGAGGACCAAGCAGGATTTGACGCAGTTTTCGCATGTATCAAAATTATAGATGAGGAAAGGCTGACCAAGAGGATTTATATATCAGAGAGAGAAGGAGAGACACAGAGAGACAGACAGACAGAAGCAGATGAAAGAATACAGTGAAAGAGGCTTTAACGTTCTGGGGCCTGAACAAACCGTAAGACGAGATGTATGCACTGGAAAGAATGAACTAGATTGATCTGCTATATAGGGGACGACATGCTGTCATGGGACTGACCCAGGGCAGATGAAACGGTGAAGATGCAACTGCAGCGGTCTGTTGGGCTTGGCTGAAAATGGTTGGCATTATACACTGACACCAAGAGATCAAGGGCGTACATAGCGGCCGACATAACATGGGCACATCATGCCCTAGTCAAAGGCCATCTGTAATGAAGAAATAAGAAATGAATAAACTAAGAGAAAGAGAAAGTAAAAATTAGTCATAGGTCCACATCTGTCCGTAGACCTTACTCTTAATGGAAGAAAAGTAAGGAGATGGAAGAAAGAAAAACGAGAGTGGGAAGAGACTTCCATACCTTAGCTTTTCGTGGGAAGGAGGCATCATAACGGTCAGTCTTTGAGTGGCCGGCCTCCATACAAAAACTATGGGATGGTGAGAACACGCTCACGCCTCGGATCCAAAGCCTGAGGGCAGGGACGCATGCAGACGGCTCACGAGAACAGTGGCCAAGGAAAAAAGCTGTATTGCGAAGAGGGGAGAGGGAAGGTTGAAGAGGAGTGATTCACATAATCAATGAGACGGAAGGTTTTTTTATTCTACTCTAGTTAATAGATAGGTGGAGAGAAACCAACCCAGATGTTTGAGCAGTGATCTATACTAAGGCGAATAAAAACTCCATGAAATGATAGTTATGGCACCTATACAACACCCCTGGCTGTTGCTGATAATCTGGGGTGGTGTCCAGGGTAAAGTGGGGGATATGGTTGTGCCCAACATGTCTGGGTTATTATAGGACTGAGGTGTGGTGCCCAGAAACTGAATTGTGGAGAAAAGAATGCGTCTCAGGTATACATAGCGGGCAAAAATATGTTTTAGTACCATTAGATCTGAATAGGTTTTTGTTTCCCCATTCTGAGATGCTGCATAGGTCCGACCTGAGGGAGTAAATATGTTCAGTACGAGAAAGAGAATAAAGTATTAAATGGAAGAAGGGAGGAAAAGTGAAATGAAATTTGTAAAGTGGGATCATTTTCATAAAGGTAAATAGGGTTAGAAGTTGGAAAATGGGAGAGTAGGCGACAGGATAGAGCCCTTAGGAATACCACTGTTGATAGGATAGGAAGTCTCATCTTCAGCGACTACAGTAATGGAAGGCCAGAGAGGATGCTATGCATCAGGGAAGAGAGAAGCAGAAAAGGCAAAGGACAGGAGTTTGGAAAGCAAGGACTTACGTCATACCCTGGCAAATGCTTTGTAGATGCCAGGGCTAGGACAAAAAGGTTTCACCAAAAACCCTGAAAGAGGAGGAGGATCAGAGGTGAGTCAAATAGTATAGAAGATTCACCAGTAGACTTAGCGCTGCAAAACCCGTACTGGTGATCTGAAAGAAGGAAATGCGTTTCTAAGTGTTTGAGACAGTGAGTGTATAGGAGATTCAGAAGCTGGAGGCTGCAGAGGTAGCAGTAATGTGGCGATGGTTGCAGACGTTAGAGCGGTTTCCTTTCGTAGGGACGAGTTGCACCAAGGCGCGCTTCCAAGTGGAAGGGAAAGCTTAGGGTAGGGAAATAATGATTGGCGCAAGCTCAGAGTTATACTCCTTTATGAGTCGATGAGCTATGCCCTCTGGACCATACGCCTTCACCCGAAGCTGGGGAAGTACTCGGACGACCCAGCATGTGGAGTATCTGCGAGGGGATGAGGGCGGGCGGAGGGTCAGAAGCAGAATCATCCAAAGTTGAATTAGAGAGACACAAGGCGCCAAGAATTAGCGGCTCTCTCAGCTGGAGAGTTAGCTATGGATTGATCAGGTCGGAGAAAAGGAGGAACAGATGAATTACCGAAGTTATTGGAAATGTTATTGGTTAAGGAGACGTCAGAAGAGCACACTTTTTGTTGCGAATCCAGCACAGGAGTGATCAAACCATTACTGGAGGGAAGAAGATTTAGTGCAAGATCAGGGTGTAGGACACATCCCAGCTCAGATAACTTCCGCCATGTCTCACCATCAGGCAACCCGACCAGCGAAACAACACTCACCTCAGGCGCTATTCCTTCCATAATCCACACTCTGCTCCCCACAACCACCTCAGCAGCCCCTTCCCTCTCCCCCACAGTCTAGCTCTCCAGTACCCATGCAGGAGCAATACTCTCCCTCCCCCACACTGTGGCTCCCCACACCCACGCCGCAACAACCCTCTCCACTAAGCATTAGGCCAGCAGTAACGGGAGGAAGGCTTACAGTGGAAACATTTTACCTTATCAGATGGGCATCTGACGCCAGCCGCTCCTCCGCTCCTGGCTGGTTGGCTTGATGGCATCCTTTGTGCCCCTCAGCCCTAGCCTGGTACCGTCGTGCTCTTGCTTCCTGTATATGGGTGTCTCTATGTCTGTGTGTGTGCCTCCCGTCAGTATACAACGGAAGACAAAAGTTCATCTTTTCCACGCCCAAGTCAGACCACGTTTAGCATACTCTCTTTACCTCTAATCACCACATCTAATCAAAAGTTATTAAAGACTTTAGCAATTTTGTTGAAAAAAAATTAACAAAGTTGTATTAAGAATGTTCAGAACAATGAATATTGTCGTTATAATTACTCACAATATTTCTACTTATTAGACAGAGACGAAATGACCAGAAATGATGGTTATGAAATGAAGGAGACATGATCAGTGTTTCCTCAGCGGTGGAACTATAACAATGGCATCATGTACCAAGAGATATTTGTCTGTGGCAGACTATCAGTACATTTAGAGATAAATTCTCGGCAGATACTCTAATGATGTAAAGTGAATTAAATTGCTTTTATGTGACAGCACGGGACTAACGCAGTCACCTTTTTTCTTTGCGTATCATCGAGTAAAATACGTCCTTCTCTTGGTATCCGATTGCAGAAATGATATCAGAACATATCTTCTATTCATCCTTTCTCAGAGAAGTTTCATATAAGTGTGACAACCAAAACATAAGAAGAATATTCTAGTTTTGGCCTTAAGTAGGACATGAACAACTTGTTAAGTATTTGTGCGTGTAAATCAGTACCCTAGCTATCTTTACTGAGATATAGCTTTATAAATTTCTGTATGCTCTCTGCATTAGCCATACCTTAAGTCATTTTCTTCCATTCATCCGCCACTCGTACAATATACGAGCATTTTTTCCAAAACGTTTCTTCACAATTTCTTGCATGGTCTTATGTTATGTGCTCGTGTTATTCTAACTCTACGTCTCTCGAAGAAGTGTTCATTGTCTGCGTCATCAGTCTGTTTCAAAGCCTTAAAGGTTGTGTTCAGATCACCCCTTACCCTTCTCTCTTCCAAGGTGGGCAAATCTAAGGCCTCTAGTCTTGTGTGTGACTAAATTTGTGTGTCAGGGGAGTGTTATACACTCGTGTTGCCCCGTCTTTTGTGTAACCTTGTAAATGTATAATGTATGTGTGTATGTGTGTATGTGTGTGTGTGTGTGTGTAGGTGTTCACTCCGTTATCCAGTACAGAGATAAAAAAGGGACACACACACACACACACATAAACATCTTACTCTATACGTTCCAGATAACTAATACACATCTCTTTTTCAACAGGTATGTGCGTCATCTAGGATTCATCAGTAAGAGGCTAGTCCGCCAGGTAACTTGTTTTCAAAGATGTTTACGTCCATAGGGAGTCCTTTATGTAAGCCAGGTAACATGAACGTCAGATATGCCTACTTCCACATAGGGTCTTGTACAATGTAAGCCAGGTAACATGAATACCAGAAATGTTTACTTCCATGTGGGGACGTATCTTTTGTTTATCTGATGTCGATAGGTCTCGCCCCCCTCAGACAACTCGACCTTGACATCGACCTAGCGATGCTGTTGGGTGTTCAATTAATTATTCAAAACCTTCTTTAGCATCATGTAGGTTAAGTTAACCTCCTGGTGGCAGCTATCAGTAATGGTATTTGGTATGACACCAGAGCTAGAGAGGACGAGACACAGTCCCAGGGGAGTGTGCTAGTGTCGGAATCCTCACACTGCCACCCTCACATTGGCACTTAGCTATTGGCACCACACACTGGCTTCCTCATACGCGCAATCACACACTAGCACCTACCTAATGGCGCTTAAACACTCATTTATTGACACTATCACATTGGCAATTTCCTATTGGCGTCCCTCACCCTAGCATCCTTACTGGTACCCACAATAGCACCCTTACTGGCTGTCTAATAGTGCCACCCTCACACTGGTATCCCTAGACTGACACCCACACAATAATACCCTCACACTAGCAACCTCACTCCAGCAACATCACAGTGACATCCTCATATTAGCATCATCATACTGGCACTCTTAGAGAGAGCCACCCCCCCCCCCACTCCATCGCCCCCTTTTCCAGACACTAGCACTGTATTATAGCATCTTCAAAGTGCATCTTCACGGTGACACTACCAACCTTTACGTTGGCACAGTCATGCTCTTATCCTCACGTTGACAACAAAAGATTCAGTGCTTTCACATTAGCACCCATGCTGGCACCTAGACATTTTAACCTCATAAAGGCACCCTCATATTGGTACCTTCATGGTGACACCCTCATTATCAAGCACCCACATACTGGCACCCCTCACAATTCACACCCTCACATTGGCACCTCATACTAGAAACCACTTTGACCACTTCTCACCTGACTATCCCTGACAGCCGTTCTGTCAGCACTGTGTTCTAAAAAGTGTGGTCGAGAGTCATTCTTAGCGTGCCGTACACACAATGCTGCACCGCCCTAACAGTAACGGTGGCTGCACTGAAGTTCTGCTGATATCAGACGAAGGTGTAAACATTCAGCATTTTTTCTGGTTCTCTGATGTATATGATAGATGGTAAAGGAGAAGTCAATAGACGTAGTGCTTGTGAGGGCCGCCTCTTTTGAAATAATAGGCATTAGATTTTGCTCGGGGGAAATGAAGATGTATCAAAGGAAATAGATGACATAAGAAGCAGACATGGTTACCAAGGAGACGGTACTACGTACAAGTGATGGTTTCCACTTGGTCAGAAACAGGCAGTGAAATAATGGATATGTGGCATGGTCAGAAACAGGAAGTAAGACAATTGAAACAGTAACAAACAATATGTTCATAGCGTTTGGAATATTTTGTAAGGCGTTTAGATACGGAATTTTGTGGGAGTAATAAAGATAGAAAGGTGTAAGACATAACTCGATAGCTGGCAAGGGAAAGGACATATCTAAGAACACAACTAATGACAGTACATTACGGCATGAGGATGAGATCGGAAAACATCCTTGACAGGTTTAGAACATTTACCAGAAAGTTTAGAGAAAACGGCAGAAATCTCCTGAAAGTGGGTCTTCTTTCTTACGCATGATGTAGCAACTGAATGGCCGGATAGAATGCGAGGTGTTTATGTTAGGGTGGAGAGCATCTGGACAGTCGTAATGGCGAATAACATAGGACTACGCGACAGATTTTGTGGAAACAGAAGCTTGTTTGCTAAAGATGGCTGGCATTTGAACGGAGTCGGTATCACGAGGCTAGTTAGAGTTCTAGGCGCATGAAAGAGATGTAAGTCAAGGTATCCGAATCACCGACACTGGAGATGATCAAAGGTTTACGTCACACTCTCCGTGCAGAAGACAAAGAAAGATTAACGTGTTCGACACCGGAAGCAGAAGTATTGACCTCAAACGCTATAAACTGATATCATAAACTCTCTCAGATAACCCTAATATCGTACCAGTGAGAGTGATTCAGTTATATTCCACAGGAAACACTAACAGAGTTACCGACCCCAGAATATAATATCCCCTCAAAATACGGGCTTCACAAATAAGCTGGTGGGTGTTTTGTCCAAGAAACACGACAGACTACAGGCAAACATGGTTAGACGTCGATGCATACGATTCACTCGGTACTAAATATATAAAAAAGATTTCCAGAATTATAATTTCATCAATGTACAGAAATCTTCCCCAGACATTGTGCAGAACCCGATACAGAATTGTATGATGGAACTGATTTTCTTTAGATAAATAACTAAGAAGCAACAATTGTAAGATATGACCGCGAGAGAGACAGGCTATCGAATCTAACTGTAGAGCGCTTTCTAAATCAAATGGTCTGAAACCCAGAGAGGGATGGAAATAGAATTGTAAGACATAAAGATCTAATTTGCACCTATGAGGTCGACGGGAAGCTGGGAAAGAGCGGTCACACTACCTTCAGACACAATGTCAGTTCGATTTCAGATACCCACTTTTAGGTGAGCTGAACCCGATGGATTGCGCCAAGACTTAGGTCAAGCAAATTGGATCAGACTGTAAGACGTGGATGCAGCTGAGGAACTGTGGCGAGAATTCATTGCCTTGAGAGAATTAGTTTCGCTAGAAAGAGGAAAGGAGTAGTAAAAGGGAGGAGCCAGGTTGCATGAAGGGAGGATCCAGGTTGGATGAAGGAGGGAGCCAGGTCGGATGAATGGAGGAATCTAGGTGGATGAAGGGAAGAGAGAGATTGGGTGAAGGGACGAGCCAGGTTCGATGAAGACAGGAGCCAGGTTGGATGAAGAGAGGAGCCAAACTGGATGAAGGGAGGAGCAAGGTTGGATGAAGGGAGGAGAGAGGTTGGGTGAAGGGACGAGCCAGGTTCGATGAAGAAAGAAGCCAGGTTGGATAAGGAGAGGAGAGAAGTTAGAAGATGGGAAGAGAGAAGTTGGGTGAAGGGAGGAGCCAAGTTGGATGAATGGAGGAACTACGGTGGATGTAGGGAGGAGCCGGTTTGGGTGAAGGGAGGAGAGAGATTGGACGAAGGAAAGAGACAGGTTGGATGAAGAAAGGAGACAAGTTGGATAAAGAGAGGATAGAGGCTGGATGAAAGGAGGACCAATGTTGGATAAAGGCAGGAGAGAGGTTGGATGAAGGGAGGAGCGAGGTTGGATGAAGGAAGGAAAGAGGTTGGTTGAAGGGAGGAGAGAGAGTGGGTGAAGAAAGGAGAGAGGCTGGGTGAAGGAAGGAGCCAAGTTGGATGAAGGAAGGAGCCAGGTTGGAGAAAGGGAGGAAACAGGTTGGATGAATAGAGGAACCGGTTTGGGTGAAGGAAGGAGAGAGATTGGATGATAGGATGAGCCAGATTGGATGAAGAGAGGAGCCAGGTTGGATGAAGAGAGGAGCCAGAACGGATGAAGGGAGAAGCAAAGTTGGATGAAGGGAGGAGCCAAGTTGGGTGAAGGGAAGAGCCAGTTTGGATGAAGGGAGGTGAGAAGTTGGATGAAGGGAAGAGAGAGGTTGGATGAAGGGAGGAACCATGTTATATGAAGGGAGGAGCCACGTTGAATGAAGAGAGGAGCCAGGTTGGATGAAGGGACGAGCTAGGTTGGATGAAGGGAGGAGAGAGGTTAGATGAATGGAGGAACCAGATTGGGTGAAAGGAGGAGAGAGGTTGGATGAAGGGAGGAGCCAGGTTGGATGAAGGGAAGAAATAGGTTGTATGAAGGGAGGAGCCAGGATGGATGAAGGGAGGAGCCAAACTGAATGAAGAGAGGAGCCAGGTTGGATGATGGGAAAAGCCAGGTTGGATGTAGGGAGATAGGTTGGATGAAGGAGGAGCCAGATTGGATGAAGGGTGCAGAGAGGTTGGATGAAGGAAGGAGTCAGGTTGAGTGAAGGGAGGAGCCAGGTTGGATGAAGGGAGGAGTCAGTCTGGATGAAGGGAGGAACCATGTTGGATGAAGGGAAGAAATAGGTTCGATGAAGGGAGGAGCCATGTTGGATGAAGGGAGGAGCCAGGTTGGTTGAAGGGAGAGAGGTTGGATGAAGGGAGGAGCCAGTTTGGATGAAGGGAGGAGATAGGTTGGATGAAGGAGGGGCCAGATTGGATGAAGAGAGGGGTCAGGTTGGATGAAGGGAGGAGAGAGGTTGGGTGAAGGGAAGAGCCAGGTTGGATGAATCAAGAAATTAATGATTCAACTAAGCATAAAAGAAGGACTTGCAGGCAGTGTACATTATGTGAGGAAAATCAGTACCATGACCTATACACAACATTATAAAAGCTTTTTTTGTCTTTATTCTTGTTCGCCGTTCCCAGTGTTAGCAAGATAAAACCAGGAACAGACAAACTAATGGCCTTATTTGCTCACATCCATTTTCTCATTGTCATGTGCAATGCATTAAAACCAAAGGCCCCTATCCAAAACAGGCCCCACAGACCTTTCCATGGTTGCTTCATATGCCCTGGTTCAGTCTATTGACAGCACGTCGCCTCTTGTATACCATATCGCTCCAATTTACTTTTACCCGTGGGAGCCTCACACCTTCCTGCGTGTTCAGGCTGCGAGCACTCAAAACCTTATTCATTCCATCCCTCCTTCTTCTGTATGGTCTTCCCCTTTTCCTCGCTCCCCACCACTTCCGACACATATATGTCCTATTTGTTAACCTCTCCTCACTGATCCTTTCCATATATCCAAACTATTTGAGAACATCCTCTTCAGCTTTGCCAGCCATGCTCTTTCTACTACCGCACTTCTTTCTTACCCTGTCATGTCGTATTCGATGAATCCTCCTCACACCACTTATTATTCTCACATTTCCTTTTCAACACATTCACCCTCCTCTGAGCATTCCACTCAAGCCTCGCATCCAATGAACACCGATGGGACTACTATGCCTTCGAACATATCCATTTTCGCCCTCCCAGATGACAACCTCTCCTTCAACACATTCCTCACTGCTCCCAGAGAGTGTATCAAGAAAATTATAACCAACTGAAGAAAAGAACTTTGAAATTTAAAATGTCTTTTAACAGGAAAAAATAATCACCAAAGAATTCTCTAACCATGTTCAAGCAAGGAAAAATTAAGGATATTAATGGCTCATTATCGAATGATATTGAGCCCTTACCTCGCAACAGCAAAAAAAAAAAAATGAACAGCAATTCCCTCCCGTCACGAGTCTAGTGGAGTCCCACAAGGCTCATTCTTAGAGCCCACACTCTTTGTCATGCACAACACTGACCTAGAGACAGAGCTCATCTGGGAGAAACTCGGAATATGTCAGCGACATAGAATTAGGATATATAATCAAGTTAAAGGAAAAGACTGCCAGATGATTCAGAGGAACTTAAACAAATTGGCAGATTGAGTTGAGTCATGGCAATTGGATTTCAACGTAAATAGATGCAAAGTAATACACTCTGGTTCCAAAAATATAGATCAATACAAAATTATTGATAAACTGCTATGAAAAGTTAAAGAAGGAAAGGACGTTGGTGTGATTATCAGTATTGACAAACAAAGCCTAGATGCATACATTAAGGCAAGTAGGATTTTAGGCTTCCTTACTAGAAATATAAACCTTTGTTAAACCTCATTTGGAATACACTTTAATTTTGACTGTCAAACCTGATCGAAGATGAAGAAAAACAGGAAAGAATTTAAAAAAAGGGCAACCAAATTAATTCCTTCATTCAGAAAGAAGCCTTCTGAGGAAAGACTCAAAACACCTAGAATTATTCTCTTCAAGCAGAACCAACTCCAGGGAAATATAACACAAGTTTTCAAGTTACTGAATAATTTTCACAACATGACAAACGACTATTCTTTCACTTTTGAGCGACTTTTAGATAAAGATTCAATAACCAGAGATAATCATGTAAAGATAAAAGTTGGTAATGTAATGACAATGTAGGAAAAAGGTTTTTGCATGAATAATGGTGGAACACTAGCTTAAATCAGCTCCTAATGTAGTCAATGCAAAGACTATACGTATGTCTTCAAATCAAGGTTAGACAAACGCCTCTCTGTTATTTGTTATCAATATGACTCAGTTTATCACAAATCAAGTCCCTTTCCAGATTCCAGCCGCAGAGCACTTGCTGTCTTTAACTTGTAGGGAACTTTCTCCCACTCCACATTTTCCTATAGAGCATCCATGGCACTATCTTCCCCGTACTGCAGAGAATTTTTTTATTATTTTATCACATTTCTTTCCTGCCGATAGCTGAGCCGGAATGATAGGTGGAAGAGGAGATGCCTTGTGCTGTACTATCCTGTTTCGACTAATATTTTCAAGATATGTATGAACGACAGATAACCTCGTCGTGAACAATCAAGTCTCCTGTTATCAGTAATTCACATGTCCTCCCAGAACACTGTCTCTCTCACACTGCCACCCTCAGACTGAAGCCCTCATACTGAGAGTACCACCTTGGTACCTCTATAGCAGTACCCCTAACACTAGCACCTACACATTACCACCCTAGTAAAAATTGTTCCTACATTAGCACCCTTACTCTAGCATTCCTCATTACTATCCCTTACACTAATTCCTACGAATATGTCTCCCTCATCGGCTCGTACTCAATGGCACCCTCACACAATGGAATATACTGATTTGTGAAGTTGTGAACATGGACAACATTCAGAAGTTTAAATAGCTGAATGAGAATTAAGAAAGTTTAAGATAACAGTCCCCACGAGTGCCTAAGTCCCTCCCCTTACAGTACAAATAAGCAGTTACAAGCACCCACACACTAACTCCCTTAGTACTACTAACCACATACTAGCATCCTCTCTCTCATCTCCTCACCGACACCCTCACACTGACAACCTATCAGTGACACTTTTACACCGGCATCCTCACACTAATGGCTATACATTGGCCATTAGATAAACAGCCACACACTGTTAACATCACGCTGGCACCATCACACTGGGACCTTTACATTGCATTTACATCGAAACTCCACATACTGACACCCATATATTGCAACCGTCGCTGGTACCTTCACTGGTGCGGTAGCCCAGACATCCTCACACTGGTACTCATACTTTAGCACTCATAATCTGGCAGTCTCTCAATGGCACTCATACTTTTGGCATCCTTTCATTTGTAACTTCACCGGTAATCCTTACCATCACACTAACGACGATGCAAGAGCTCCCTCACACTCTCTTTTACACACTAGCACCCTTATTGGTATCCTTACACCGACGCCCTATGACTGGCACTCCTCATACTGGCTCCCTCACTGGTACCTTGACTCCGGCATTCTCAAACTAGCACCCATCAAATGAACCCTCACGATGGCACCCTCACACTGGGCACTCACACATTGGTACTCTCACACTGAAGCCCGCACAATGTCACTCTCACTCGTGCCCTTAAGCAGGTATCCTCACAGGTATCCTTACACTAGTACCTTTATTGTTGCTCTCAAATTGGCACACCCTCAGACTATTACCTCACACTGGTACGCCCATGCTCACACCTCTCTACTTGGACCTTCACTGATGCCGTCACACTGGTATCCTCATCGGTATCCCCTCACGCTGGTACCCTCATCGATATCCTCTCACACTGGTATCCTCACACCTCACTCCTGCCCGTCCTCAGTGTTCTGAAGTCTCCCAAGATGCCTTTATGCAGCTCACTCTACGTGTCCTCCGTGTAACTAGGGCCTCACAAGAGAGACCTGTATTGTGATGTATTCAGAAACTCATCATTATAGGTCAGTGGGGGCAAGGTAGCAACCGACAGTGTTGCCAGAGGACTTAACTGGTCCGAGGAGGCACCTGGGGAAGTGGTAGTATAATCATTAGATGGAAGTAGTAAGGATGCTATTGACACAATTTTAAATCTAGCAACCAGAATGATTACTATGGAGAGAAGGTAGGATAGAAGTGATAATTGTCAGTTGGTTAGGATCAAGTATGAAGCTCAAGGCTGGAGGGAGGATAAAGGGACTCGACATTGAAGGTAAAGGCACGAAGCCTCGCCCTTGTCGGTGACTCATTCGTTAGACAGTTACTTTTGCAGGTTTGTTGTAGGACGATGTGTAGGAGAAGACTGTGTTATCCTAGGGTAAGTTGAGATACAGGACATAATTTGGGACATTGGAGAAGACAGTTGTTGTCCATACTGGAACTAACGAAGTGGTTATCATAGTGCCTCAGAGAATCAGTGAAGGACACTAACAGGGCAATTGAGGGTCATAGGAAGGTTGTAGGAGCGGGGATACTTCCTCGCTGTGAAACAGCATCAGTGATTTTAATAAGAATGTTGGCATCTCTAGTTGACTAGGGGTACCCGTAGATTCAAGGAGGTTGACGGAGCGGATGTATGGGATAGTGTCATTGGAGGTGGAAGTTCGGTTGGTAAAGTTGGCTTGTATTTAAAGGGCGTCAGTAATTCTAGAATGCAACAGTTAAACTGATGCTTGAGAGGTGGAAGGCAAAAACCGGTTATATCAACACAGGAAGTTCCCTGTCACACACATCGAGATTAACTGCATCAGTCGGGTCAGGCAGTGTCTCTGGGAACTTGAGTACAGGGGACTGACCCTCAGAGACTTGAGACAATTTAACGTTACTTCTTTTTTCAAATGAGACATGATTCTTTCTCAACGCCAGTGCCAGACGAGGAGCTAAAACTGTACGATCGAGCAGGGAATCCTCGTATTATGCCAATAAGAGAAACCCAGAGAATTCTACAAAAAATACCATATTATAGTGTAGTTTGGGGTTCCAAGATATACTGTATACAGTAAAGATCGTGTTCACAGGGCAGTTTACACGTTCACTGTATAGTGAATCAATAAACAAGATGTCCGAAATCATTTCTGAGGTATTGTATAGACCCCCTCCTCTTCAAACAATTTATAGAAAACGATAACATTTTGTGAAAAGGAAATGAAATCTCAGGTAAATAAGAAAGAAGCAGTTAATCTATGAGGCTTTATACGCCCCTCAGCTTAAATTACGATCCTTTACCAGGCGACCATTATTAAATAACTTATTGATTTAACTTATGACTACTTTTTGAATCAAATATCTCGAGATCCAGTTAAAGGCAGTAACATTTTAGATTTAGTGGTGTCCAGAAACAGGGATGTAAATTAGCACCTATGAGATCAGTGATAGGAAAGAACGGTTAAACTCTGACCTGATTCACTGTAAACTGCCCTGTTGATTGTAATGGCAACAGCAGACTGACAGCACGTGCCTTGACAGCGGAAACTTCGACCGGATTATATGACATCTTCACACTGCCACCCTCACACAAGTATGCTCAGACATGCAGTTCCACTCTCGCACCTTCATACTGTCCTCCGCGCTCTGACATACTCTACAGTACTTAGACTAGCACCTACACACTGGTACCTTCACTTGTATCCCTCACACTGACTTCCACACACTGGTATTCTCACACTACCTTTGCACTGGTATGATCATACTGGCAGCCTCATTGGTACTTTACCACCGTGATCCTCATACTGGCACCCTCACTCGCTGGTACCTTTGTACTGGTATACTCATTCTGAAATCCTCACTGGAAACCTCACACTGTCACCCTAACTTCCCCCTTCTATAATAGCGCCTACACCCTAGCACCCCCAGAGTGACAGCTACACCTAATCACCCTCACACTGGTATGCCTAGCTTGGAACCTACTCATTGGCGCCATCACAAAGACATCCTTCCACTAGTATGGTCATACTAGCGCCCACACACAAGAATTCTCGTAATGGCACACATACTGGCATACACCCTTGTTATCACCCTCACACTGGTATGCTCACACTAACACCCCTATCTTGGCACCGGCATTGCCATCCTTTCTTTGATATGCTCACACTAACACCCACACACACTGGCACCCTCACACATTTACCGACACACTTGCATACTTACACTAGAAAACCGAGGCCGGCTCCCACACACTAGCACCCTCACACTAACACCCACACATTGGCATCCATACACTTATAAGCCCAGACTAACGCTCCCACGCTGGTAGCCTCACTTGCATACCTACACACTGTGGCTCCCACATGCACTCTGACACACCCACGTGCATCCGTCACACCCACACCCAAGCCCCCCACATATCCTCTCAGGCACATTCACACACCCTTCATCCACCCGACCAGATACCGGTGCCCACAGCCACACGCCCACGACCAGGCTTTACGCAACCGACCGGGAGGTGGGGACCTCCGGAAGACCCGGTTTGATAATCCGTTCAGACGTCAGGATCTGAGGCATTAAAAGGCTGTCAACGGGACATTGTAGGGGCAAGTTGCTGCCCTAACTGCCCTGCCCTAGCTAGTCCGGCACACGGGCGTGCCCCGCGGCCGACACCGCCCACAGCCTCTTTAGTGTCGCTAATGCCCTTCTGTATAGCGATGGGCCTCTGGTCCCCGCACCCCTGAGGAGAGAGGGCCGCGATAGTGGCTGGCCTCTTCCAAAGGGAGATGGGCTGTGGTGAGTGGCAGAAAGCCCAGTGCATTAACCGGTTCCTTCCCCCCCATGCTGGGCTAATGGACTGGTAGTTGTTATGGTGGTTTATGTGGTTGGTTTTCAGTCATTTGTAGCTGTGACTCCCAGAGTGTTTTACAGCAGTAATTAAGAACACTATAGTGTTTTACAGCAGTAGTTAGGGATACTTCAGTGTTTTATAGCAGTAGTTAGGGACACTATAGTGTTTTACAGCAGTAGTTAGGGATACTTCAGTGTTTTATAGCAGTAGTTAGGGACGCTATAGTGTTTTACAGCAGTAGTTAGGGATACTTTCGTGTTTTATAACAGCAGTTAGGGACACTATAGTGTCTTACAGTAGTAGTTAGGGACACTATAGTGTTTTACAGCAGTAGTTAGGGATACTTCAGTGTTTAATAGTAGTAGTTAGGGACACTATAGTGTTTTACAGCAGTAGTTAGGGATACTTTCGTGTTTTATAACAGTAGTTAGGGACACTATAGTGTCTTACAGTAGTAGTTAGGGATATTTTAGTGTTTAATAGCAGTAGTTAGGGACACTATAGTGCTTTACAGCAGTAGTTAGGGATACTTCAGTGTTTTATAGCAGTAGTTAGGAACAGTATATAGTGTTTTACAACAGTAGTTAGGGATACTTTCGTGTTTTATAACAGTAGTTAGGGACACTATAGTGTCTTACAGTAGTAGTTAGGGACACTATAGTGTATTACAGCAGTAGTTAGGGACACTATAGTGTTTTACAGCAGTAGTTAAGGACACTATAGTGATTTACTGCAGTAGTTAGGGACAATATAATGGTTTACAGCTGTAGTTAGGGACATTATAGTGTTTTACAGCTGTAGTTACGGACACTATAATGTTTCAAAGCTTTAGCTAGGGACATAACAGTATTCTACAGCAGCAGTTAGGGACAGTATAGTGTTTTACAGTTGTAGTTACGAGCAAAATAATGTTTTTCAGCTGTAGTTACCGATACTATGATGTTTTACAGCTGTAGTTACGGACACTATAATGTTTTAGAGCTTTATTTAGGGTCACTATAGTGTTTTACAGCAGTAGTTAGGGACAATATAGTGTTTTACAGTTGTAGTTACGGACACTATAATGTTTTACACCTGTAGTTAGAGACACTATACTGTTTTACAGCAGTAGTTAGGGACTATAGTGTTTTACAGCTGTAGTTAAGGACACTATAGTGTTTTACAGCAGTATTTAGGGGCACTATAGTGTTTTACAGCTGTAGTTACGGACACTTTAATGTTTCAGAGCTTTAGTCAGGGCCATAATAGTATTTCATAGCAGTAGTTAGGGACAATTAAGTATTTTACATTTGTAGTTACGGACACAATAATGTTTTTCAGCTGTAGTTACGGACACTATATTGCTTTACAGCTGTAGTTATGGACACTATAATGTTTTAGAGCTTTAGTTAGGGTTACTATAGTGTTTTACAGCAGTAGTCAGGGACAATATAATGTTTTACAGTTGTAGTTACGGACACTGTAATGATGTACAGCTGTAGTTAGAGACATTATAGTGTTTTACAGCAGTAGTTAGGGGCACTATAGTTTTTTACAGCGGTAATTAAGGACACTATCGTGCTTTACAGCAGTAGTTAAGGACACTATATTGTTTTACAGCTGTAGTTAGGGAAACTATAGTGTTTTACAGCTGTAGTTACGGACACTATAATGTTTCAGAACTTCATTTAGGGACATGATAGTGTTTTACAGCAGTGGTTAGGGACAATGCAGTGTTTTACAGTTGTAGTTACGGACACTATGTTTTTTTTCATCTGTAGTTAGGGACTCTATATTGCTTTACAGCAGCAGTTAGGGAAACCATAGTGTTTTACAGCAAGGACACGGTAGTATTTTTAGCAGTTGTTGGGGACACTATAGTGTCTTACGGCAGTAGTTAGGGACACGATAGTGTTTTACAGCTTTAGCTGGGGACACTATAGTGTTTCACAGCCGTAGTTAGGGACACTACAGTGTTTAACAGAAGTATTTACGGATACTACAGTATTTTACAGCAGTAGTTAGGGACACTATAGTGTTTGACTGCAGTAGTTAGGGACACTAAAGTGCTTTACCATTTTAGTAGGGAAACTAAAGTGTTTTTCAGCTGTAGTTGCGGACACAATAATGTTTTACCGCTGTTGTTAGGGACACTGCAGTGTTTCACAGCTGTAGTTAGGGACACTACGATGTTTTGCAGCTGTAGTTATGGAATCTATAGTGCTTTACAGCTGTAGGTAGGGAAACTACAGTGTTTGACGGCAGTAGTTAGGGACACTATAGTGTTTTACAGCAGTACATAGGAACAATACAGTGTTTTATAGCAGTAGTTAGAGACACTATAATGTTTTACAACTTTAGTTAGGGAAACTATAGTGTTTTACAGCTGTAGTTACGGACGCTATAATGTTTTACAGCTGTAGTTACGGACACAATAATGTTTTACAGCTGTAGTTAGGGACACTATAGTGCTTTACAGCAGTATTCAGGGACACTATAGTGTTTTACAGCAGTAACTAGGGACACTATATCGTCTTACAGCAGTAGTTAGGGACACTATAGTGTTTTACAGCTTTTGTTACGGACACTATAGTTCTTTTCAACTGTAGTTACAGACACTATATAGTTTTACAGCTGTAGTTAGGGACACTATTGTATTTTACAGCAGCAGTTAGGGACACTATATCGTTTTACAGCAGTAGGTAGAGACACTATAGTGTTTTACAGCTGTAGTTATGGACATTGTAATGTTTTACAACAGTAGTTACGAACACTATACTGTTTTGCAGCTGTAGTAATGGACGCTATGGTGCTTGCAATTGTATTTAGGGACACAATAGTGTTTTACAGCAGTAGTTGGGGAAGCCTTAGTGTTTTACAGCTGTAGCTAGGGACACTATAGTCTTTGACAGCAGTAGCTAGGGACACTATAGTGTTTTACAGTAGTAGCTAGGGACACTATAGTGTTTCACAGCTGTAGTTAGGGATACTATAGTGTTTTACAGCTGTAGCTAGGGACACTATTGTGTTTACCGCTGTAGTTAGGGACACTATAGTGTTTTACAGCAGTAGTTAGGGAGGCTATAGTGTTTTACAGCTGTAGTTAGGGAAGCTATAGTTTACAGCAGTAGATAGGGACACTATAGTGTTTTACAGCAGTAGCTAGGGACACTGTAGTGTTTCACAGCTGTAGTTAGGGAAACTTTAGTGTTTTACAACAGGAGCTAGGGACACCATAGGATTTCACAACTGTAGTCAGGGAAAGTATAGGGTTTTACAGCAGTAGCTAGGAACACTATAGGGTTTCACAGCAGTAGTTAGGGACACTTTAGTGCCTTATAGCAAAAGTTAGGGAAACTTTAGTGTTTTACAGCTATAGTTAGGGACAATATGGTGTTTTAGAGCTTTAGTTATGGACACTATAGTGTTTTACAACTGTAGTTAGGGACACTATAGCGTTTTACAGCAATAGGTAGGGACACTATAGTGTTTTACAACTGCATTTAGGGACACCCCAGTGCTTCTCAGATGTAGTTACGTTCACTATACTGTTTTACAGGAGTAGTTAGGGACACTATAATGTTTCTCAGCTGTAGTTAGGGACATTAGTGTTTCTCAGCTGTGGTTAGGGGAAACTATAGTGCTTCTCAGCTTGTAGTTAGGGGACACTATAGTGTTTCTCATATGTAGTGGTGATGACCTTTACTGCTGTTAAACGGTATTGGCAGTGCATGTAATGCTGTTCATCTGTAGCTATGATTTCTGTACTGCTATTAAATTCTATTAGCAGCGTCTGTATTGCTGCTCATCTTTAGTGGTGGCCCCTTTTACTGCTGTTAAACTGTATTGGCAATGCCTGAAATGCTGTTCATCTGTAGTAGTGATCATCTGTACTGCTGTTAAACTGTACTGGCAATATTTGTAATTCTGTTTATTTGAAGTGGTGGTCCCCGCTGTACTGCTGTTAAACGTCGAAGCTTTGGAACTCTCTACCTTCTCATGTCTTTCCCAATAACTATGACCTGGCTCATTTCAAGAGACATGT
>JAYMFT010397054.1:0-19226 GCA_038088735.1 Panulirus argus
AAAATATATATATATATATATATATATATATATATATATATATATATATATATATATATATATATATATCACGAATGAATTCAAGTCTACAGACACAAACTTTAAAGCAAGTTACTCGTGAAATGGCATCGCCGTCCGAGGATTCTCACTTCAGTACGACCCTGATTTAGGGCCAAGTGACGTCAGCTGTGAATAAACCCATAATAGCTTAATTGAGGTAAATTAGCGTATGCCAGGATTCCCCAGATAATGCATGATGAGATGACGACGGCACTCACTGTGAGGCTCTGGTAATTAGTGGGAATTTCACATCGCCGAGTGAGCAACAGCTAAATGAAACGACTTTTTGAAAATTACGAAGAGAATCTCTGCATGACTTCCTCCTGTGTCTAAACACAGTTTAATGGACGTGTTGTTTCAATAATAGCATAATCGTATACAAAATTTGTGAATCATCAATTTCCCACACACGTTCTCACTCACACGAAAAAAAAAAAAATAAATGCTTTGAGAATGAACTTCATAAACTAATTATGCAAGACCAACAAATTCGTTCTCATCGAAGTCTTTTCTTGCTGACGAACTGAAGACTTGCACAAACCTTTCGCACCATTCCCATCGTCAGGTCTGAGCATACCATGGCCTCCCGTTGATGCCATGAGAGTTCTGTTGACGAAACGTGATGGAGAGCAACAAGCCAACAACAACAACTCCACAACTCCTTCACTACAGCATACCATCGGATTAAAAGCAATTCCTTCATCTGTAATTATAGTTAAGATGCTTGGGCTTGCTTTGTTGTCTGTACTTGCTGTTGTACGTTCGTAAGTTCTTGAGCAAACCATGAAAACTGGTGCCAGTAGGTACCATTACCTCCGTTGTAGATGTACCGAACCCTCTGGTGTCTGGGCCCAGCAAGCACCACTACCTCCGTTGTAGGTCTCCGTACTCACCTCCTGTGAGAGCACCACCTACCTCAGTTCACGGTAAACAGCTTGCAGTACCACGAAATTCGAGTGAATGCGTATGTCTGGGCGCTCTACACCACAGCAACCCACCTGTGGGGAAAAAGAAATATAACTGTAACTCTTTACTGAACAGCGGTACAGAATAAACATAAAACACATATTGTCTGGGAGGTGGGCTAATAGGAAGGGAAAATGAGCTGTATCTCCTTATTATTCTGTCGTCATTATTTCCACTCCCAATATTCACAGGGAGGGCCAGGAACATACAGCCTTTGACGTCAATCAATACACATCCTCAACCCAGTGTATATTATGAACATCTAACGGCAGATGTTCAAGACTCGTAAGGCATTTCTTTCGCGATCTGACACTCCGTGCAATTAAAAATATACCGACTGAGTATTGCTGGGAGCTTTGAAGATTATGCTGAAATGGGAGATATATGTAGAGAGAAGGTAGGAACGAGTGTAATTAATGAGTGTTTGCAACAATGTAACAGAAAACAAAATATCATGAAAGACTTTCTCGCTGTTCTAAATGAGTTAGTTCAATCAAATAGACATGCAGAATTAGATGAAATGACACACTGCGCTGCTGTTGCAACACCACTGGACAGCCACACAACACCACCTGCTGCTGCTGCTCCTGCTGGTGAAGCCATCCACACCACTCCACTTGCTGCTGCTGCTGGTGAGGCCCTCCATACCACTCCACCTGCTGCTGAAGACATCCACACCACACTACTGCTGCTGCTGCTGAGGCCAACCACACCACTCCACCACCACCACCTGCTGCTGCAGCCGGTTGGTGGTGGAGCCATCCACTCACTCACCCTGTCCGCCCTCCAAACTTTAGGCAGACATATCTCAGGGTTTTATTGGCTCCAAACGCCCGATAAACCCTTTGAGGAGAAATTCCACTCAGTAATTCCTGCCGTGAACACTGTGTATACTTCCCAACTCAAGGGGCCCCCTCCATTCCTGGGTTGACCGCTCGCCTCCAAGGGCAAACATTAGGCTTTACTTAATGTTTAAACGCTTAACTTTTGGGAAAAAAATAAATAAATCTTTAGAGGCAGCATCTTGTACGTAATCTGTCTTTCCTTACCGCTTTTTTGAATACCCACGACGACTCCGCGATCCCTGAGCACGACGGTACGACTCTTGAGTACGAGGACCTGGCCTTCGAGCCGACCCTTATGGGGTCGGCCTTCATACTCAAGGGATAGTACCTACGTGCTCAAGCGCTCGTTAAGGTGGCCGTGCAACTGCGCTCACAATGGGTACTATAATTCCACAGGGGACTTGCTTAGATGCAAAAATATTTACGCTGCTTTTTAACACTATTCCTCTCAAATGAAAGATTTTATCTAAACCTCATTATACGTACGTATAATTACATATAAAGGCTACGTAAAAAATCATAATCACACGGATTATAGATATAAAAGTAAAGGATTTCAGTCCACATACGCGCTAATCATTAGATGATTAAATCAGGCCAATATACAGAGGGTCAATTGACAACAGAGTCGATTTCACAGTACGCCATTACAGAAAGTAGATTACTGGAACCAGAGACTTTAAGCTGATTACGTAAATCACAAACGTTTATTAGCATAATCCTCTTCAAATCTGCAGCCGACTCTTAATGAGAGATACAGTTAATGTTTCAGAGTTGGCGTAAGATACAAGACGATCATTTTTCAAAGCGTATGTGAAACCACAGTTTGTTAAATCTAACCCCATAAGTCTGACTGCAGTGCAGTGAGCCGTCTTCCTTCAAGAAGCCGTCACTCAACGAGATAAACTCTCCAGGCTATGATGGCTCTCACGTCCAGATGTTCTCATTTCTGTTTCTCGTTTCCAACATTACGCGCGCTTTAATTAGCGATTTCAAAAGAGCCCAAAACCCTAGCTGCTCGAACTGTAAGTGTCCTAAACGTCATCGTAAAGTTCTTCCCCTCACTGATGGCCACAGTTTCCGAGCCGGTTATCAGTGCCGACCGGGATGGCGAGCCGTTAGCCGTAACCGCTTATGAGACTGACGACCTCCTGTTTCCACCCGCCGTATAAAGGATACGGCACGGCACACAGCAACGCGCCTGAGAGCCTCCCTCCCATCTCCCTCACTTTCACTCCTCACGGAAGGAACGAAGGGTTTAGTACTGAGATGGCAACAAGAAACTGTGAGAGGCCCAGTGTTTCTTCTAACCCCTTGAGCTAGACGGTGTGACCTTTATTCATGACTGCACGACCTTATTTAAATACGAAGGCGTGACCTCTGGATTAAGATGGCGTGGCCTTTGACCCGACCCTTAACTGTCAGGTCGAAGGCCACGCCGTCATGCCTAAGGATCGCAACTCCAAGCTCAAGGGGTACGACGCGACGGTACCATCTGCTACAGAGTAATCCCTGCCCTGATCTCCCCCTGTCTGCCCACCTGATGTTACATTCTTGGCCAGAAAGTAACAATTTCAATATCCTTCCAGACCCTCAACACAGTTCCAGCTGCCGACGGCCCTGACGTCAAGTGCCCGCCCGATTTACACTCCAGGCCTCCTTATTCTTCCCGAGCTGCTCGGATCTAAGGATTCGAGCAATCCAAAGCTACTCGGATCTAAAGGTTCGAACGACCCGGAGCTACTTGGATCTAAGGGTCTGAACGATCCGGTGCTACTCGGATCTAGGGATTCGAATGATCCGGGGCTACTCGGACTTAAGGGTCCGAAAGATCCGGAGCTCCTCGGATCTAAGGATTCGAGCAGTCCAAAGCTACTCGGATCTACGTGTCCGAACAATCCGGGGCTACTCAAAACTGAGGGTTCGAATGATCTGAGGCTACTCTGAACTATAAGCCCGAACAATATGAAGCTTCTCGGAACTTAAGAGGCCCGACGAGCTTGTTTGAATTGGAACCAGGGGGAGCATGCCAGTTGGTGCACATCTCAAGAGGGAGTTTTCTAACGACATGACGGGACTATACTTGGCAACTCTCCTCATCCTAACACCCACAGTGTTGTTCTCTTTATCATCTTCATCGCTGTGCCAGCATTATCGCCTTTACTACTCTTAAGTCTTTGTTATGTCAATATCCAACGTAGAACTTAAGGTTAAGCTTTAAATGTACATATTCGTGAGAGTAAACCATGGAAATATACAGGTTTAGACCATTCTGAATACATGCATTCTACAGCATAAGCAATCTGATTATATACACTCATATGTATGATTATTCTGATTATACACATTCATGTACATGACCGTTCTCAACGTACACATTCATCTGCATGACCATTTTGATAATACACAATCATAAGTATGACCGTATTCAACATACATATTCATCTGCATGGCCATCCTGAACATACACATTTATCTAGATGAATTTTGTGACTATACACATTCAACGTTGAAGATAATTTTGAATATGCATATTCATCTGGAGTTCTCGAAAGCTCAAACGGACTTCGGAAGCAAAATACGCCCGATTTCTCCACTTCCAAATGATTTCTGGTCTTTTAAGTTTTACTGGTCCTCTTATTACCAAAGAGCACAAAAGGGAGTACAGGAGAGAATTACAGAGTTCTGAGAGGAAAGAGAATCTAAAGTACAACATAACTAACCCTGCGGATGAATATGGATCACGAATAAGTTATAAACTCTGACAATAACTTTATCTCCAGCAGGAGACAAGAGGCCGTAACAAATGACCCTCCCTGCAGGAGCTGGTGCCTTCAGCATTCCCCCCTGGAGACAGCGACAGTCGTGAGGACACCACTATGCCTCCATGACACATCACGGTATCATCTGACGATATATGACATTACATAAAATCTCTGCTGAAGTTTAGTGTTGAGGTGAAGTACTGAGACATACTCCAAAAAAAAAGTAAGGGCGTAAAATAAAAGTACTCAGTCATAAACCTTTAGCTGAGGAGTACATAAAGTACAGAAATATAAACACTGAGCTCAGGAATACATACAGTACACGGACATAAACCTAAAGCTCAGGAGTACATAAATATACAAGACCTTAAACTATGACGCGGGCCAGAGGAAGCGCTGGAGGACCAGGTGCGTCATGTGATGGAGACATCTCCCGGCCGGCCGACTCCCGACCTTTCCATAGGCCAACCAAAACAGCCCACCCGTGCCATCCCTCCTCCTCCTCCCACCACCACTACCACCGTTCATGAGCCAATCACAACAGCTACAGAGAAAATTATTCCCCTACCATCCACACACAAACATACACGCTTACAAACGCGTGCGTTTATATATATATATATATATATATATATATATATATATATATATATATATATATATAAACTAGATATACCCCGTAGTTTCTGTAACACGTCTGAAATTTAATATTGTAATCCGGAACGACTCTGGCCCCGGACTACAAAACACACCAGTGTGCTTTACGGTCGAGTTTTTGCCCCGTTGACCGTTTTAACTGGAGCGTGAGTCGGGCGTCCACGCTCCGCCATATATCTCCGCGTTTTTCCTGCAGACGGGCTGGCGAGCTCCCGACACACACGCGTTTGTACACAGTCAACTCCGGGGTTTACACGCGTTTTTTCTTTTCTTTTTGTGGACTTTGGACGACCGATTTATTCGCGTTTTCTAAGAGTGGTGATAAACTCTTTATTCACGGGAAACTTTTTTATGAAAGGCGGGTTAGCTGCAATTTACTCGACCTTTCTTTTTTTTTAAGGACAGAATGCAAACTCTGATGCACATAAGTTTAGCAGATGGAAAATTCTGATTCACATACGTTTTGCTGACCATAAACTCAGATTCTCATACGCTTTGTAAACCGAAAACTGATATTCACATGCGTTTCATCGACCGTAAAGTCAGGCTCACACACGTTCTGATAACCGTGAGCTAAGTTTCACATACGTTTTATCGACCATAAACTCAGATTCACATACGTTTAGCAAACTGTAAACTGGTATTAGCACACGTTTTGTCGACCGTAAACAGAGATTCACATACGTTTTGTCAACCGTAAACTCAGATTCACATATGTTTTGCACACGGTAAGTATGTTAATGACTTCCCCACATCTCTGCATATCCTGGCCATGTCTTCCTCCACATCTCCACACACCCTGGCCCTATCTTCCTCCACATCTCTACGTACCTTGGCCATGTCTTCCCCCATACCACACACCCTTGTCCGATATTTCTCCCTACCTAAACACACCCATTTATCTGGTTTTCCTCTCTCCTCCCGACGGACTCTGACCATGACTCCCCTCCCTATGTAAACAAGTCCTTATGAACTTTTTCCCCTCTCATCCCTCCTTACATACACTTCACGTTCCTTCGTCTGGCTCGACACAGCCACATGCAGCCTTAGCAACACGGAGAACAAGTCCTGTACTTCTCCAAAACACACATTCGTAGGAAATAACCTCTATAAATCATAGGTAATTACAAGCGAGTACTATGAATGCCGTCTTCCTATCATGAGATTTCAGAGGAATAGACTGACCCAAGGTAAACTTAAAAGGACTGGGTGTCCACCACCTTTAAAATTCCCAAAAGGCATAAGGCTCAAAGGTTCTTTTTTCTTGAGAATACCTTATTTCCTCGTTCATATAACCAACCGATAGAGAAAAACGAAAATAGAAAAAAAAACAGGAGCTACGCTGGCTGCAAGAGGCCGCGTCAGGAGAGTGTAAGATGGGTGGATCTTCTACCGGTACGTGTGCTGACTACAGCAGGAGGAGCAGCGGCAGTAGCAGGAGCCACAGGCACTAACTACGTGCAAACACCCTATAGCGTAGGAAGGTCTCGTCATAAGTAGAGAGAGATTAAGAGCTGGGACACCACGAGTGTAAGTAGATCTTTCCACTCCCCCATCCACTGCAATAACGGGTAATCATAAATACGTAATTACCCTCCCGGGCAACATTCCCTCGTGCCTGATGGCTGCCACAGTTGCAGGTAGTAGGGGGAAAATGGGATGGCACATAACGAGGTAATTATCCGCACGACCGCTGAGCCAGCACGTATGTACCATTAACCAAACTCATCCTTCCATCGACCACTAACCTCCACAATCTCGGCACGCACTTTGCTACAGCTACCACTACTGCTACAACAGCTACTTCTCCTTTCACTAATGCTACTGCTACCGCTGCCACTTCCACTACTTCTACCACTGCTAGTACTGCTGCCACTTCTTCTACTACCACTACCGCTACTGCTGCTACTTCTACTACCGCTACTTTTTCTATTACTACTTCTGCCACTACTACTACTACAACCTCCTCGTCTACTACTTACTACTACTACTACTACTACTACTACTATTACTACTACTACTACTAATAATAATGATAATAATAAAACAGACATGCAAAAATATGAACATCTATATAAGTGTATGAATATATAAAATGAATTACAAATATATATAAAGTTAAAAAAAAACAGCAAGTAATAGAAACCAAACTGGTAAACTAACGGAATAATGAGGAGGATGCACCTTAAATTCCTGGGGATTACGGCCAGGTAGCAATAAACAGCGCACGATGCCCTCGCGCTCCTGAACGCTGCTGGGCTCATCCTGAGAGAAAAAGATATATTCCGACGCGACGAGACACACCCCCTCCACCCCTCCCCACCCCCACACCCCAACAATAATTTGCAAGTCTAATGGGTGGGAGGGACGTGTTTATTTCCAGTGGGGAGGAGGGGTGGAGGCGAGGTGGAGGGTTCAAACCCAGGCAGACGGTGTGGGTGAGGAGGGAGCGAGGAGGAGTGGGTGTATAATGCCGCCGCTGCTGCTGCTGCGCCCTCTGTCAACGCGGACGGTACGGACGGTCCGAGGCGCGAGAGAGAGAGAGAGAGAGAGAGAGAGAGAGAGAGAGAGAGAGAGAGAGAGAGAGAGAGAGAGAGAGAAGGGTATGTATAACAAGACGCCGTCCGTCCGTGATCATTACACGCACTCCAGTGCAAAAGAAAAAATAATAATAATCTCACGACGCGACGCTATTTTTCTCCATTTACTTCAGGCTCGCCGTCTCTCACACTCTCGTGGGAGAGAGAGAGAGAGAGAGAGAGAGAGAGAGAGAGACGGAAGAAAGAGGCAAATTTCCAGGGAGGGAGACAGAATCCCCCTGCTCAACGCTGATGATAAACTTGACTGTGTCTATCCTCCACTAATGAGACCATGGCCCCCCAAACCCAACTCTCTACACTTGTGGTACATCCTTTCCCCTTACCATCCTGCATCGCTATGACTTACAAGGGATATTTCAGCATCCATCCATACAGCCCCTGTTTTGCTTATCAAAAAATCATGATACTAAAATTTTATTCTTACTTCTTTTTATTTTGCATATCAACGGGAACCGTTATAATGACCTATGTTAAAACGCGTGGAAAATATGGAAAATGGATAAAAAAAAAAAAGCAAAATAACGATTCATTTCCTTTCAATGAAAAATTAATTAAATGGGAGTGAAGGAAAAATAAAACAAAAAATTAAATGTTTCATTTTCTCTGGATTAAAAATAAACCAAACAATAGTTGATTACGGAGATGCCGAACTTCGAGTGCGAAAACCAGCAGAGATTTCTCTATAAAACTTAACCGCGTTTCTGCTGGACGCGAACATATACCCCATCACATAGGGTCCGAGAGACCCGTGATCCCCCTATGAATCCTTCTTTTGAAAACTGACACCCTATAGAGCCATTTCCTTCATTCTTGCGAGTGGGTTCAACCAGTATTTTACGCCGTAGACTCGCAGATATTTCCAAGGTTAAGGGAGTGTCACGAAATGGACATCACTCCTGTTTGCATCAGACCAGAAGACTGCAGAGTACAGATGTTACAGCTGGAATGAAATTCGAAACGTTCCAGTACGTGGGTGTGACGGTGATTAAAAATTCCCGCGTGATTAGCGCATTTAAGCAATGACGATCGTTAATCCAGCCTTTGAGACTGCCGGAAAATTCCCTAAGGGCTGACATGCCATACTCGGCAACGTCAGGCAGATGGGTACATCACAACACACGATCTTGGATATGGACCAAATCAAAACCTTTAAAAAAAATTGAGGGACAAGAAAAAAAAAACTACGCATCAAAACCATTTCGTAGAAACGGATTACAACCAGGATTTACGAGCCTTTTGAACGGTAAACCCTCGAAATGCTGTACTAGTTGCTATTTTCGTTCATCGGAAAAAAAAAAAAAAGAAATCCGCCACAGAATCCGTCGCAAGGCCGTAGTGTTGAAGAGAGATCAACTGGGAAAAAAAATCGTGTTTAAGTGACAATATGCAAGTGGAGTCGGCCATGTGTTTTCAGCAGCTGTACAGCGTCAATATGACCTGAGTTCAGTTCAGTTTCAATACTTTATTCCTTGCTACTATTTTCGTCAGTCTTGTTATGATATCTGTACTTTCCCAAGATCGTCTATCTTTCCCGTAGACTACCATTTTTTTGTGAAACACGTCAGCTTGGTATACTGCCAACGGTGTTATATAGTAATAATACCCTAATACAAGATGGATATCCATCTGCTCTGAACGTATGAACTGTATTTCGATATTCCATTTTCAGTTCATAACCTGTGGTGTTAGAAACAAAACCGGATAAAGAACTAACCTACAGTCCATCTTTGATTCTTTATTACCAACGGACTCGCCTTCATCACGATCACGTTAATTCTCGACAAATCTCGCCCGCGCAATTCAATTTGGTGGCTCAGCAGGACTTACGAGCTAGGCTACCAATAACTAACAACTTCCTGTTCACATGTGTGTGTGCAATATTTCACACCGCATTCGACTAAAATGGTCCTTTAGATGCGCAATATTTTCTAACCTATTGACTGTACAACTGTTTTTCTCTGAATTTCAAATATAGCGAACATATAGTCATGTAATTTCTAAATGGTTAAAAGGACAATTCATCCCCCGAACTTTTCTTTCTCATTCCTGGCAAGTAAAACAAAACAGAGATAGCAAGAGTGTTTTCCCCTGAAGACTTATTACATAATAAACGTAATCTAATTCCATGCATTCATTTCCCAGTAATATTATTCACGGTAATGTAACTTCTAACTTACTCTCTGTTCATTCCACTTGCGAATATTCTTAACGGTATTTTCACTAGCTGCTGATATATATATATATATATATATATATATATATATATATATATATATATATATATATATATATATATTAAAATATTTTAAGTTTTGGATATCTCCTTCATGCTAAAAAGCGATGAATAACCATGAGACTGTAGCGCTTTCAATTCCACAAAGTCAGTCAGGCATTCGAACCATTACAGACACTGTACCAGATAGAGGAACCACCGTTTTGGGATTGCACTGCAGGAACGGTACTGGGGAAGTCCATTACCAGCGTAGAAACTAGATATACATTGTATCACCTCTTTCGCTGTGGTCAGTTGCTCACCTTTACGTATGGTAAAGTCAAATTCCCCGCCGTTGTGCAAGTGTCCTTTGAGCTTCCAAACTCACTCAGTATCACAGTCTCATCATATAATCTGTATTGAAGGATTTGCTTAAAGGTTACAAAGAAATTATATTCAGATTTCTGTTCGCAGTACAAACGCCCCTTTCTCCCGCCTCCAGTTTTCCTCGACAGTTATTCTGTGAATCTTGGCGCCGCTCTCACACGCCACTGGTCTTCTTCACTCCTGCCGAGAGCACTGACATTTTTTTTGTTCACAGGATCCTGGGCGCGGCCTCTGCCTCTTGAAAGAATACTGTGTAAGATGGTGTGTGGTACAAGGAGGACTGTGCACCCTTGCGCAGTCGAACGAACCATTCCTGTCATCGTCAACGTACGTAATGTAGCACGGGAAACAGCGGTCCAGTTATGGTCATAGCTGATCTTGTTAAACCTACGGTTTTCACTGACAGTGATGTTTACCCTCGCTAAACGACCCCAGGTTCCTGTTTATTTTTGGTGGGGACATTGTCTTCATAACAGTTGCGATAAACATGCTGAGCAGAGATGAGACAAAGCCAGTGAGGGTTGGTCTTTGTCCGGCCAGAAGGCCAGCATGACAGTGCCGGAGTAACGAGCGTAACAAAAGAGGATAATGTAATGGTGGATCTGGGTATGTGGTGGCCCAGCCAGGGGAAGATGGTTTGTGTTATCCTCGCCAGTATCTCCTCATTCGAAGCTCAAGACGATGCTGTTTAAGGGCGAGTGCTTTATCTTTTGGCTTCAGTATAATTCTTTAAGCCAGAGCGCCCGTTTCTGGTTCGCTCGAGGTCGTAGATGCCCTCACGTAAGGCTAATTATTACATCTCGCAAAGACGATTTCTCTCAGCATATATATTTAAGAGTCAATTTAAACAGCATCTGATCGCTCAGGTCACCATCCGTCCCGGTCACAGTGGGTCACGTATTAAATACCTGACTTTGGTTTATCTTTTCTTCAATTATTTATTGAGGAATATTACTTGTTCTTTTAGATTTGTTTTTCCTTTCACCCGAAACGACTACAGAAGTCAGTATCCTGATACTCTCAAGAAGCTTATTACTGGACTCTCTTCGCTCTTAAGAGACCGCATACTTAATATTAAATCAGCTTACGAACTGTGACAACAGCATGGCTCTTGAGTCTCCTGACAGTGGCCTCTCGATGTCCCTGTCTCAACCAGTCTCTGCTGGCGGTGGTGGTCACCAGTGTGCACACGTAACCTATTGCCTGTCAGAGACTGTGGGTTAGGCCGTCCTCTTCTTCCCACCTCCTTTCCTCTCTGCCTTTCACTTTGTTCCGCCCTCCTTATCTCACTTCCCCTTCTGCTTTCCCTTCCCACCCTCAATTTCCCTCCCAGCATTGCATCAGTGAGTAATTCAAAGCGAAGGAAACATGTTCAGACTGCGAATGCTTTGTCTGTACTGGTTGGGGCAGTGTATGTAGGGGCAAGACACGTCTTCAGATAAGGGCTGCCTCTCCACAGGAGAGGTAAGGAGGGGAAATGGAAGATGGAGAGATTGTTGGTAATAACGGGAGATAGAGCTGCTAGTGGTGGCTTTGGTGGTTAACCAACACAGGATAAAAGGAAAGGTATCAGGAGGGAACATTCGGTGTATGGGATAGCAACGGCAAATGGTGGAGGCGGGGTGGTAGGTCTTCGGCACGTACAGGTACGACAGGTGGTGCAGGGTAGGGTGGATCTGGGTCCTTGGTCCGTGTTGCGGGGTAGGTAGGATCTGATAGGACTTATATGACTGGTGTCTAGGTCTACGAGGAGTGCAGTGCTGTTGGGAGAGAACTTGACATGGAAGCCATATGTGTCGGTTTAAAATCTGACGTATTTACGGACTGTGTCGTCCGCCTGTGTAATCAGGCTGCTAAGACGATGCCCACCCAGCGTTGTTTGTTTCGTGTGATCGGCAGTATACCCCGACAGAACATCAGAAGCAAGTACATCATCACAGTAATCCTTCAGAGCCAGTATAGCACCATAGCATACCACCAGGGCCAGTATAGCACCATAACGTATCACTCAGGCCAGTATAGCACCATAGCATACCACCAGGGCCAATATAGCACCATAACATACCACCCAGGCCAGTACAGCACCACGACATACCATCAACCGCATTATTGCAACAGAAATACATCATTGCCACGTGCAATAAATCTGATAAATTCGTCATAGCTTCTTATATTCAGCTACTTTCCTCACCACAAGTTTTAAGGGCTTATCCCTCAGCGTTATGCATGACAAGCTTTTTTTTTTTCCACCCTCGCATGACTTGTGTTCGAGTTCATATAAAATAATAGTATCTGGCAGTTGTGCACGTCACCAGTATATACATACTGGAACTTGGACACCATCTCTGAGATTTTGTATATACATAAGCACTGTATGTACTTATATGGTGACAGAAGCTCACGTATATCTGTGTTGTTGAACCTACATGTACAGTATACGCATATATATATATATATATATATATATATATATATATATATATATATATATATATATATATATATATATATATTCCAATGTACATATAGCCCATTAAAAAGAAACAGGTCTGTACATAGTGAGAAAAGATATTTTCATTAGCGAAGCAAACTCGTTGTATAGTGTCCGTTGGGTGAGTGTCACGGCAGCTCACGGGAGCAGCATTCCTGCCTGGGTGTGAGGGAGGTCCTGGTCTCCCGCAGGGGTGAATATAAGTAAGGTAAGGAGTGAAATTTGTGAGTGCGTGCGCGCGCACTGCACCGCTGAGAAAGCTGCATCGAATAAAGTTACCCGTAATTTGGCTTTCACATTAGATACATAGTGTGCTATGCTAGCGTACGTTCCTCGCAGCAGGTAACGAGACATGTATATTTTCCGACGAATCTAAAATAAAAGAATGCAGGTTGTCACGGAAGAAGAAGAAAGAAAGACAAACGGTTCTGAGTCATGAGAAAGGAATTGATGAGATCGCAAGTCTCAAATACTGAAAGCGAATAGTCCCGAGTTTCAGACCATATACAGAACTTTCTGACCGACCATAGATGCGAGGACTGTGGGCCTAAGACTCTGCCACGTTGGTTTCATTCAAAATCAATGAATAAAAGTCATTAATATAAACGTTCTAAGGAAGAAGACTTTTATAAGTGCTTCACAAGTACCACTCACACCAAGGAGCTTGCCTCTCGCATTCTTTATACGCGATCACAGAACTAAATACCAAAGTAATTTTGTGTTTAGTCCTTTTTTGTTCCCGTATGGCTTAAAGTTATCAATGGGTTCCTCCGCAACTCAGCCTTAATCTGCTAATTCTTATAAGAACCCAGATCTAGACTGAAGCGTTCCGAGCATCGCGTTCGGAGCCCACCGAACGAACACGGCGGTCGTCAGCCGTGGAGCGGACCAGCGCTGCTTGCGCTAGTCGTCTTTTTATCTCTTAAGACGAACGGTTGTTTATAGTCAGATGCACTTGTGTTTTCTTCTTACAGTATCGTCTAACCAGGATGCCAGAGTCCTGCCCACTCACCTGGGACCATTAAACAAAGTATTATGTTTTCAGTAAAGCAAATCTTTTTCTACCGAATGAGATAATACTTAAAGCATCACCTGAAACGCAATAAATTTCCAGGGTTTCGAGAGGATTCGTTGCTACAATGAGTGATAAGAATTTAATTCATAGATTAAAGATATCAGCAAACAATATGATACCGAACTAACGTAACAAAAGATTGACAATGGTTGACCTGGTGCCACAAGCACCAGCAACCTAGTGTAATCAATATCCACATTTTAAACAAGTTTTAAGAAGAAAGTATTTTCCTTATACTTTAAAACTTCTTGAGCACGACGGTACGACCGTTGAGTATGATGGTGTAGCTTTTGACCTAATCTTTAAGGATCGGCTTAAAGGCCTTAGACGAAAAACGTCCTCAAAGAAACAAAATTTTTATTTCCCTGAGCCCGACGTATGAGTATGTGTGTGTATGTGTGTGTGTGTGTGTGTGTGTGTGTGTGAAAGAGAGAGAGAGAGAGAGACAGTAGCAAAACTCGGTTGCTCCTGGTGAAATGGCTGCCGTCGTCCCTGCATGACTGGCGGGCGGCCTCAAGAACTTGCACGGACGAGTGAGTGACTCTGCCTCCGTAACCCCGCACGCGTTGCTCCTTCCCCCTGTCGGGTGCAAGTGGTGACCCGTGCCCTGGTGATCACGGGGAAAGGGGGGAAAAAACCTCGAGCAGTGGATTTTGTTAAGATTTTTTGCCATCCGACACACACTGCGGTAAACTGGGGCCGCGAACGCCTCTGACTAGGAGTAAATCGCACAGATTGAGGTGTTTGCCCGGCCAATCTCGACTGCCGAATGAGGGGTTGATGACAAGCGCACGAAAAGAGGCGAGACGCAGGCAAGAAAAAGAATGGGTGTTTTCACTGGCGTCAACAGGAAGACGGGAAAGTTGTAGCTTTTCTCTTTATGGTAATGTACCGTAATGTTATGGTGAGGGAAGGCAGGTGACAGATCAAGGGGGTGACAGAGAGGACGGAAGATTGACAGAAGTGACGGGAGAGTAAGAGAAAGAGATAGACAGAAACACGCAGGTTATGGGGATGAGGAGGAATAGATTAGAGGGAAGCAGACAGAGAGGACTTATAGGAGGAAGGTAGAGAATGAGACAATCAGCAGAAAGTGTAGGAAACTGACCCCCCGGACGAGAAGAGTGAGAGGTGAGGAGGAGGAGAGGGGGCCATTGTGTTGGCTCAGGAGACGGCAAAATACGGTTGCAGCCACAGTAACGTAACACGCGCACACGCACACACCTCTTGCAGACGTCAAGTCCCGAGCTGGGCCTAGTCAGCCAGCGTTCCCTCCAGGTCTTAGACCCCTTACCTGAACGTGTCCTTCTTACGAGTATATATTTGCTCTGCTTGACGCTATTAATTCTTCCCCGCACCGAGCAAATACCTATGTGTCTTTTATTTTATCTCATCGCCTCATGTGATTATGGCTGCCCATCCATGAGCATGGTAAGGTAAACAGACGAGTTCATCTGCTCACATTTATATACGACATGCCTCAGTATACAGTGGAGGTCTCGAGCAGCACTGAACGCCAGTAACAGCGCCTACACCCGGGAAGCTGTTAAGAGGCGTTGTCAACACGGGTAACACGCTCTCTGGCCGGGGATAAAGAATTAACACGGCTCACGGCACAGGAAACAAAGCCACCGCCACATCTGATGACATACTCTTGACGGTAGGGAGATGCTATCAGAGAGTCGACTGTCTCATACATACACATACCCTGTTAGCATTAGCGTTGCTGACCATGAGTCACGCTCGGGCTTGCGTGGGAACGAATCCTGCGGCAGTCGGCCCACACCCAACCCAGATGTTAATCCTCCATTCGGTGCTGGCCTAGGCTTGGGTGAATTTGTGTGTACGCATAAGAGAGTTGACACGGTACATGTACAAGGTTAAGACACCTGGGCAACACGAGTGTAAAACCATCTCCCCGTAACATACAAACAGTAACACAGTCTGTTACAATCTAGCGGAAACTCGTAACGGGCGAGTGGTTGAAAGAAATTAGCGCTCCCCAAAAGCATTCTCCTTAACTTAAGTAACAGAAGATAGTTAAGGAAGTTATTAAACAACACGTAAGAATTATCGTCAGCTTCGTGAAGGGAACATGCGTTCGGTAATACACCAAAGGTGGGGATTATAGAGTGTGGTTCGTTCTCCTGGTGGGAGAGGGGAACGTTACTGTACCGCGTCAGGTACCTAAGGCCACGGCTGATGGAGACCAGCCGACGACCATCCTGCTGCTGCTGCTGGGTGGACGCTTGACTGAGGCCACCTGGATGGTCCATCCTGGAACGTAACGACCCGTGATTCCCGTAAGGGTGGATCAAGAGCCCTGGGCCTACCTGATTACCCGTGACTGATGAGAGTTGTCTTGATTACCGACCAGTTTGCTTCTGTGGAAACTAGAAATCGGCAAAGTACATGTATTTATACCGGTCTATGTCTTTGACCCCTCTCTCTCTCTCTCTCTCTCTCTCTCTCTCTCTCTCTCTCTAAATAAATAAATACAATACTGGACTCCGCCTGGCTTAAGGCAACGCCGCGAGTGAAAAGTCACCTTCATTGAGGTTGTATCATCGGAGTACAATCTCGTCGAAGAACTTTCCACTTCAGAAGACTCCGTCCTTTCCCAGCTGCAGAGTGTAGCGCAGCATTGAAGCTGCAGGAGTCCCTGGAGAAGGGAGAGAGAAAGAACAATCTGTGAAGCTTTATTTTCACGAGGGTTGAGGTATGAAGCGCCCGCTTCCACCCACACCCTCCTCATTAAAGCGGTGGCAAATGATAAAGGCTAATGTAATGGGTCCCGTGGTGTCTTTGGCCTCACAACCTCACCAGCAGACACCTTTGCGTCTTGGTGGCATCGCAGTCATCCGTGGGCTGCAGCCAGCTGACTAGTACCGGGCTGAGTATACACCCGATTTCCTGATCACCGAGGAGGACTTTGGAGTCGGTATCGTGACTCAGAAGGGAAAGAAAACTGTTTGATTTCATTGGATCCGAAGAGTCGCCTCTGGTAATCAGTCGGGGACGGGCGTCCTAACGTCGCGTCACACGCCAGTTGTCGAGGGTGTGACCCTAACGTTACGGGGCGGGGGGTAGATCTCTGGGGCGGGAGCAGCGGATCTCTAAGGCGATGGGGTTTCATGATAAACGGGGACTTGGATTTTTTTTAACCATCATTTATTTTGAAAAGAAATAGGAGGATATGAGTTACTGTAGGAATTATATTAGATTATCATCAGTGGGAAAGTTTGGATATGGGTTTACATGTCGTAGATACGTATGTTCTTATTGTGGTGTACTGTAAACCCCACTCACGACGGTACGAGGCTTGAGCACAGCGATATGACCCTTAAGGACGATGGCGTGATCTTGGTTCTGACCCTCAAGGGTCGGACAAAGGGTCAGGTCATCAGACCCAGCCAGGGGGGATTGTACTGCGGTGTTTAAAATCTACCAACATCGTACTTGGACGAGCAGAGGTGAGACACGGAACGAGAGTGAGAGCGTCTGGCATCAAGTCCTGCCACTTGGTTCCTTCACATCCAACGCGCACCTGCCTCTCTCTCTCGTCAACCCAGAGGAGCCTGTCACAGCCACCGCTACACCGTACAGACACTGCGGTGCTCCGTGTGTTACATCAGCACGTTACTTCCACCTGTGACGCCATCGGTGCCAGTCATTCGTCACAGGTGCAGACCACAGGCCATTCCAGCCTCGCCGGTCGAAAGATAACCTTACATTACGGAGAAACAATTTGTCTCCGAGACAATTAGTGTTGGACCGAGGGAGGGCGACAGACGTGGATCAGGGTGGTCATTAGCGTGTCAGTCAGGCAGCCAGCCATTGGCCGCAGGCAGGTTTTCACTTTCATTGTGTTTACCCACAAACAACTCTTTACACCTGTCTCCTGTACCCACGCCTCCCGTTGGACACACACACACACACACACACACACACACACACACACACGCCTTTACGCTTGCGTAACGCTTGAGAAACGTGCCCTTCATGCTTATAATACTGTCTCCATATGATCACTGTATTCTGGATGTAATTGAACAGATATACGCGAGAGATAACCTTCGTTTTAGATAACTTTCTCTCCCCCCCCCCACCTACAGTCCTTCCATTGTCATCACGTAAAACCAACAGGGCTGTTAGCACACCCCTTTGCGTAATCATGACATACCACGTAAACCCGTGAGGAGTAGTACTATAGCTGCCTGACCTGAAGCACTCCAGCCGCATCCACGGTTTCCCCCTCCTCGTTAAAAATCACTAGAGTCTCAGGATCGACCAGGTTATCCGTTGTTCCCCAACTTTATCAGATGTATCTACCAGCCTTCCTCCCGCTTTCACATATTACACTGTTTGTCACGAGTATCCGACGTGCATATTGTTATATTATAGTAAGGAATCGAACAGTTAACTTTTGCAAGAAGAAAATTGCCAGTTTATGATGATGTTTTATCACGATAAGCCAGCCACTGAGACACCGTTAGATATCACGTCACTCTTCACATCGTTACACATACATGCCAGTTTTACACACTTGGGTCACTTCACGTCATAACAAACTATACAACGTCTGTTTTGACCATGGGTCAGCTGCCGGCGGAGGCTGGCCTGCATTGCCCCGAACTTTTGCCTTAACATGGGAGTCATGTCATTTTAGAACGTCTGCCTCGGTGATATGTTTTGGTCCACCTGTACTGTGAATATTGAAGATCATAATGATATATTTTAGTCCACCTTATTTGGTATATATGTATCAGAGTGCACTCGAGACTTCTGTTGTTTTATTTAAGATGGTTTTGCGTCGGGCGTGACAAACAGGGAAACAGAAGGGATTGCTCTTGGGTAACCCTCGAGGCAGTCATTACCAGACTCAGGTGAGACAGGGCTGGCTGACCTCCTCCTGTCCACACCTCCTCGCTAATTGCCTTCCCCTGAGCAGTTACAGTATCGTTTGTATCATGGGTATTTGGATTAACCGGGACTAAACAAGACTATACATGAGGCGGTGTGAGAAATTTGGATTATCGTTTCTGTAGGTTTTCGTAATAATTCTTATTCCTTGGCTAATGTCAAACGAAGCTCTCTATCTCTCTCTCTCTCTCTCTCTCTCTCTCTATATATATATATATATATATATATATATATATATATATATA
>JAYMFT010397065.1:0-19225 GCA_038088735.1 Panulirus argus
TCTCTCTCTCTCTCTCTCTCTCTCTCTCTCTCTCTCTCTCTCTCTCTCTCTCTCTCTCTCTCTCTCTCTAATGCACATAGAAAACAATACAAAAAACACAAGGGTTGTTATTTATAGTGTCTTTCAACGCAACCCTCATATCTGTGCTGTTAGTCCCTAGAGTTAGTAAGGGTGGAACCAGTGGACTGACCCATTCAGCCGTTAGCAGTTCCTTTCTCCTTCCGTTGGGCCTGGAATAGGTTTCAGGATCCTGGTGTCTGAGTAGGTTTCACCTTCCACAGTTGCTGGGTAACTTTCACCTTCCGTTGTGGCTAAGATAGGCTTCGCCTTCCCTAGTGGCTTGGTAACTTTCACTTGCTATAGTACCTAGTAAGATTTTCTGTGTCCACAATGTCTTGATAGGTGCCTCGCTGTGTATGTCACACATTTTGTCAGTTTTGACCGTGTACTGTATATGATAGGGATCGAACGACTTGATGTATACTGTTGTATTCACTTGAAAATGGTCTTCCAGTGTCTCTTTACACGCTGTAGTTGGGGACACGCCTGAAGGAGACGAGGACTCGAAAAGTATTACCTTCGAAGCTCGTCTCAGGTATCACACACAGTTCCTGAGATTGGCTTAGTTTACTGCCCGGTGGATAACTCAGAATACTGATTCTAGATCTTGTCTGAGAGTATACAGAAGGTAGATTTGATAATAATTATGTTAATGATGAACTGCGATTGTTTAAAGGGTTTTATAATGTGTGATGTTAAAAAGAATGTTTTTGTAAATCAAATTAGCAGATAATTCTTCTATTTTCGGGTTTTCTGAAGACCCTGTACCCTCTCCTTTGCTGTGTGAAGAAAATACCAATAGCCAAGAACAGAGATACACAAAGACTTGTGTGCTAGCCTCACAAGGTTAAGAGTGACTTAATCTTACTGATAATCATCTTACGAGATGTTGTTTGGTTGTCAAAAAGTCCATCTGACCCATTTTGCAGAAGGCAGAGGGAAATGCCAAGCGGATGAACAACACGGTAGTTTTTTCCTAGGCCCCAGCTGTAGGGGCAGAAGACCTCCTAAACCATCGTAAGCTATACGTAAAGTAAAAAGTAAAGTCCCAGACCGAGATGTGGACTAGAATACCCTTGAAACCGTTGCAAGGTATACGTATGGTAAGAAATTAATCTGTCTGTGTAATATCCAATATGCGGAATTAGTTCTGCTTAACAAATGGGTTAAATCCGTCCATCATAATCAGCAACAGTTTCCATCAGTTCACAGCGAAACAAGTGGATAACAACCTGACGAAGAAAATAACAGAAAATCCCCAAAAGTGTATTGGAAAAACCCAACAGTTGAACTTCAGCTGAAGCCCTTTTTCCATGTGGATACTCCCAATTTTTTCGCCAGTTTTCTGTGTTCCTTTTTTTCAAGTTTTTGCTCCGCGTGTTACGGATTCCCTCTCTCTCTGGGAACGCGCCATGTAAAGATGATTTACGTTTGTGATGTATTTCGAGAGGTGTCTGCTGCCGTGATTTTTTCTACGTCGCAGTAAGGTGGGGTCTCTTGGGATACATATTCAGTGCTACATATTTTCCCAGTGTTTGTTGAAAAGCTGAAGAAAGAACGAACTCAAAATATCATTGAGTTGTTCCGAAAGAAAAGTGTGTGTTATGTAGTCTCTCACGGGGTTTACATATTTTGATCCCTCACCGTTGCACAGTGTCGTCATAAAGTGCTGACATTAGACATTTCACCCACAGTATAGGGTCTGGGGTGAGGGTTCGCAGGACAGCGATGTAAACCTTTACACGAAAGAATGAAGAAATAGAGAAAATATAAGAAACAATGCGAGGATAATGCAGAACGTAACAAGCAATACAGTGATACTGCACCCAGAACAAAGAATGCAGCAAGCAGTACAGTGATGATACACCCAAAATGAAAATATATCTAAAAATGTAATGTTTCTTCATCCAAAGCAGGGAATTTAGGAAGCAATGTAGTGATTCTTCATTCAGAATGAATATTATGCAAGCTATACAGCAATTCCATGTCCAGAATAAGAATTGTAACAAACAATTCTACATCCAGAACGCTCTGTGTGATGTAAGAAAAAAAAATGCTTGGTCTAAATAAAACAGTTGAAGCAATGTTGCTCAACCAGTTTAATGATAAAGGAGACTTTGAAGCCACTCTTATGATAAAGCTTAGAACAGGTCAGGAAATAAAGCACTAGCCACACGGAAACCAGATTTTTAAAATGTAGAGGAAATATAATAACCAGGTATGAATTATACTAACATTAATTATCAGGCATGTAGCTGTAGGCGACACGTGTGCCAAATATGAAATATATTCGAAAAATTCAGTGATACCAGACGTGTTTACTGCCAGTGATCCAGTGTTGCCAGATTAGTGTTTCAACCCTGGTAGTTGCGTCCATTTCATCAGCGGTATTACTATCTTGTGTGAGGTATTACCATCATAGTCATTAACCATTGGATGTAATGCGGTCATCATCCTGGGATTAGTATTTGCCATTACCATGAAATTCTCGTTTTTAACTCAATATTTTGGGCAGGAGTAGGAAAAAAATAGCAGACAATTTCCAAAATTGGCAACTCTGTCGCCTGAATAGGGTCATATCTATCTGTCTGTCTGTCTGTCTGTCTGTCGTTCTGTCTGTCTGTCTGCATATTTCACCATTCACGTCGCTACACGGAAACTAAGAGAAGCAGCAGGCAGAAGCTTGCCACGGGTCGAGCATTGATGTCAGGGATACGTACGGATAACTGACGAGAGCAGTGGTTAAGGTAATACCTGTGGAATAGGGAGAGAAGAGCAATATCGTGTCGTACAGAGAATGAGTGACATGATGATTCCTGGAGAAATAGCTAGGCTTTTGATTCCACTCTGGCTGATAGAGAGATGGACGAAGAATCATCCTAGATATGTGGGCAATACTCCATATAGGGACGAAGAAAACTCCTTTAGGTTTGAAATAGCTGTTTGCAAGTAGAACAATTCCTGCACTCCTACAACACTCCTAACTCATAGGAAGCAGCCCTTGTGACGTTGATTATGTTGAGTCTTGCCGGATTAAATAGAGGATATGGTCATGTCCAACATGTTTATGTTGTTTTGGCGTTGATTTGTGGCGTTTTGAAATCGAACAGAGGTAAACGAGTGATACTTAGAGAGAGAAATTGCGTTTTAACGCTCTTCCCTTTAACGAGGTTAGTCTCTTTTCACTCCGAGATGCGGCACAGGTCTGAGATGAAGGAAGGAGTTACCTCCTGTACGAGATAGAGAACGGGAAACAGGAGGAGGAGAGGAGGAGGGAACGTGAAATCAAGAATGTAAAGTGAAATCCTCATCATAAGAGTGAGTAAGGGCAGAAGGTGAGCGGAGATCATCATATGGAGAGACGAGAGACAACAGGATCGGCCGTAGGCGCTTACTTGGTGTAGTCTCTCGTGTGATTTGCCATCACTTGACTGAGGAAAGGAAAAAAATATAATCATGATAGCTCCAGGGTTCACCAAGGCCCTGGAGTAATTAGAGATTTATTACTGAACTAATTATCTGGTTGTCAGCATTCCCCCTCCCCCTCCTCTCCCCCTCCCTCCCAACCCCCATCACCTCCTCTCTTAATGACTCTAATTACCTCATTACGAAAGTGAAGATCGTGTTCCAATAGACAGACGCATCTGCTGCATTCTCATCTTGGCCTCATGTTCTTCCGGGCTCGTCTGCATTTTCTTCGCCATGGCTCATGTTCTCGAAGGCCGGCCATATTTTTCAGTAAAGTGATATACGTCACTATCGTCGGCACCGACATCTTTGATTATCCTTCCCAGTGACGTCATTAATGTCATATTCTTCCGTCATATCATCAATTTCTTCCTCTCCTCATCAACCCACGTCATCAACTTCCGTCCAGACGTCATCCTCTTAACAACCTTCCCCATCAACGGCGCTCCTGTTGTCAACAGGTTCCTCAACAGAGCACGACCCTACCGCCGAAATACACATGTTCGCCTCATTATCTCCACGTAACAGAACGACCTGGTGGTCGTTCCGTTGAAGCACGACGGTTCGACTGTTTGAGCACGACGGTACGACCCACGTGCACGGCAGTAGTACGACCTTCGGGTATGATGGTACGGGCCAGCACGGACTGAGGGAGGCATAGGGCTAAATACAAGTACCAGAAATACGTACGGACGAAAATAACGAAGCATACAAGCACGGCCGTAATTTAAGGTATCTTCAAGCAATTACGGACAGCAAAGCTCGTCTGGTTAAGCCTAATACTCAGGCAAGGACGACGGGGTACATGTAGACAGGCAGAGACAACCATTAACACAGATTAGCTTAAGCATTAAGCTAATAACGTGATAGGCTGGTGTTTATGTAGACCTATAATTTTGCGAGGCATTTTAGGCGTACGGTCTCTTTAGCCTTATCTTGCTCTAAATCACGAGGCGGACTGGAAACTAGAGCCAAAATGGTAGCAGACTTTGGTTGAAGGATATTACACTGAGGTTGGTGGGGAAAAGTCGCAGTTCAGAGGAAAATACTCGTTATTGGCTTTAAGGGGAATCACTCATAGTTTTAGGGAAAAATGCACGTGTTGCTAGGGGAAAATATTCGTAGGGTAAATTTACAGTGTAGGGCAACAGACGTGGTCTCGGGAAATGCATGCAAGGGAACTCGTACTACCACCACCCCCTTGAGCACGACCGAACGACCCTTGAGAACGGCGCTACGACCCTTGGGCGCGACGGTGCGACCCTTTGGCATGATGGCCTAGCCCTCAACCCGACCTTTAAGGGTCAGGCCAAAAGCCAGACTCTCCTATCCAAGGTTCGTACCGTCGTGCTCAGGAGGTTGTGGAGCGACACTCAAGATACGTGTACGGGAGGGGGCCCACAGGGATAGAGGCTTGCAGGGGGATGATCACTCAGCACGCGAGTCGGAGGAAAGAAGAAAGAAAAAACTGGATTCGTGTGTGAAGACGAGGCTGGAGACAAGGCCCTGAAGAGGAGAAAATGCTTCCTAATTGCCTGTTAATCTTGGCAAACAAGGGAAAAATACGATGGAAGGAGGTGGATGTTTATGTCTTCCAGTATAGTTCCACCTGTGTGTGTGTGTGTGTGTGTGTGTGTGTGTGTGTGTTGCCAGAGATTAACATGGTAGAAAAGGGAGGAGGGAGGGAGATAAACAAACACCATGGTAGAGGGCACAAGGTGATAAGGGTTCTGTTTTTTGGTCGTGAAAGTAAAAGATGTCGTTCTGTCTATTGCCATTAAAACCTTAGACTCAAGGTAAAGACAGAGGAGGTTGTTATGGTAGAGTCATATGAGGTAAAGAGATGTGTTAGAACAAAATTTTAATATGTTATCTTCCAGTAAGTCTCTTTCATTAGTCCCCATGTTTTTTTTTTTTACGGTACTGAGATGCAGCCATGCTTTGATAATTAAAAGATAATAGGCCTTCGTTTCATGAGACGGATATAGAGTAGGGACGGCGGACTCACACACACACACACACATACACACTTTAACAGGATCGGTGTATTAAGGAATGACGCGGGTTATTGTAAAAGTCTTAATGAAACTTGCATTAAAAGTACAGGTTTACAAGTTCTCTCAGTTCTTCTCAGAGAGGACTTGACCCCATAATGCAACATGCATTCCCTCGCCGGATGACCATGCTGAGGCGCTAAAATGGAAAGCTGGCTGGTCGCTCCCCGGGGAGCTGGGGTTCTAATTTACACTGATAGAGAGAAGACTTCTTGAAATCATACAATTGATCTCACTTTGCCTGGCGTACCGTCCATCATACTTCATAGACCACACGATGCATTGCAATACTTAAACTGGAACACAAAGTAAGCTGAAAAATAAATAGAAATATTTGTTTTGGCAACATGAAGGAACAGGAAAATAGAAATAGATTCAAATTATATATATATATATATATATATATATATATATATATATATATATATATATATTTCAAATCATCATCAACAAAGTACTTATATTCCAATAGCATTATCAAATGACACGCTGATGACAGTGGAATCTTTCATCAGAATGACAAAGTTGTAATTAAAGACCTGGGCTAATGACGCAACGCTTCACTAATGACATACAAAACTCTTGATTTATTTATGCTAATTAATGATTCTCTTCGCCAGGAAGGCATTATTAAGCCCCATATTCCCAGTCAGATCGAGGGCGGGGTCTTGCCCTTCGCCATCTGCCGTACCTGCTCCCAGCTACAGGCCCCAGCTGCTGCATCCACCTATGTGTTTATGCTGTATCCAGCTATATGTTTCAGATGTATCCAGCTATGTGTTTCAGCTGTATCCAGCTATGTGTTTCAGCTGTACCCAGCTATATGTTTTAGTTGTATCCAGCTATGTGTATCAGCTGTATCCAGCAATGTTTTTCAGCTGTATCCAGCTATGTGTTTCAGCTGTACCCAGCTATATGTTTCAGTTGTATCCATCTATGTGTTTCAGCTGTATCCAGCTATGTGTTTCAGTTGTACCCAGCTATATGTTTTAGCTGTATCCTGCTATATGTTTCAGCTGTATCCAGCTATGTGTTTCAGCTGTATCCAGCTATGTGTTTCAGCTATATTCTACTATATGTTTCAGCTGTATCCAGCTATATTTTTCAGCTGTATCCAGCTATGTGTTTCAGCTGTATCCAGCTATGTGTTTCAGCTGTATCCAGCCATGTGTTGCGGTTGTATCTAGCCATGTGTTTCAGCTGTATCCAGCCATGTGTTGCGGTTGTATCCAGCTATGTGTTTCAGCTTTATCCAGCTATATGTTTCAGCTGTATCCAGCTACAGACTCCAGCTTCACCCAGCTACAGTCAGAATAACAAGTGTTCACTAACTTAATTAATTTCTTAACTCGGGAGGAAGGCAAAAGAGAGCGAGAGAGATATATTGAATTTCTCACAGGCCCAGGCAGGCGTTAAGTCTGGGCTACGTCACTCGCGTTATAGCCAAGTTACCTGCACGGTATAACGAGGCTACTATATGACGGACTTCTCTACATCGCATAATGAGACCAGTCGCGTTATAGCGGACTTGGATGTACTGTAATAACGATATCCCTAACATGATAACGAACTCAGCTGTACCATTTAACGAGGCGTTTCGCGTTATAACGGACTTCGCTGTACCGTATAACGAGGTCAGTAGCGTTTGAACGGACTTCGTTAACTTTATAACGAGACTAATCCCTTTATAACGAACGTTGTTGTGCCATGTAACAAGGCAAATAGCGTACAGCACAACGAGGTTCTGTAGTATTCATACTGACTTCGCTATACCGTATAATGAGGCATTGCCCGGATTAGCAAACCAAGTGCGCTTTATGTTTTTTAAAACGCCGCCAAGCTGGTTTAATCCCAGTTAAATTGGGTTATTAAAAGTGTGTGAGGGTTTGAAGTTTGGGTGATCGCCGAATTATGAAAGTGTTAAAGGCTGTGGAGAGTAATTATTATCACGTCTGGGGGATTAGTGTTGGAGAAACAGGTGCTCCACATCTAGTGGGGTTAGTGTTGGAGAAATCGGTGCTCCACGTATGGAGGGGATTGGTGTTATAGAAGCTGTTGCTCCACATTTGTAGGGGTTTAGTGTTGGAGAAACCGGTGCACCATATCTGGTGGGGTTAGTGTTGGAGAAATCTGTGCTCCACATGTGGGAGGATGGGAGGTTAGTGTTGGAGACACAGATGTTTGGGGTTAGTGTTGAAGTGACTGAGATTCCACGTATTTCCTCATTAGCGGAGGATGTTGTTGAGACGGCTGTAGGGTAGGGTACAGAGGCATGGATAGGGGAGAAGGTAGGCTAGGGAAAGAGGCTTAGGGAATAAGGTAAGATGGGGAGGAAGGAGGTAGGTTTAGGGTAGAGGCTAAGGGAAGGTAGAGCAAGGAACGGCGTCGAACGAGGAGCGCACGAACAGTGGTGAGGATGAGAGAGAATGAGAGATGGCGGATGAGAATCAGAAATTCGTAACAGGAAAGAGAATGAAAACACCAAGGAGTCTCTTTGTCACTCGCTGGGTTTGTTACAAACCACCTCGTCTCGACCTTGAACAGTCAAAAAAGGAATAATTGCTTTCGATCTCTGAACTCATATGTTTCCTCAGGTGACTCCAGAAAACACGAACGCTAATAACTACTTTCCACCTCCAGTTTTATCCCCACCCAACCTTTTTTTTTTTCCTCCGGAGTCTCTATGGAAGATTCAGATGCATTACTTCCAGTCCTGAGCGTATCTCAGAGACTGCTGGAGGAGGAGGAGGAAGGAGCCGTGTGGTCTCTGAAACGTATGGTTTCATTGGCTGACTTTCCCCGATTGATGTGTTGGGGTCCGGAACGACCTCCAGTCGGAGGCGTCCATCGCCAGACGATACACACGGGTTTTTGGATATTCAGATTATGGTAGAGTCTTGTGTCTGGGACGTCTATGGGTTCGAGATATCCCCTGGGATTTACATATCTCCTGGGTCATGTGTGGGCTTGGGATATTTTTGGGGTCTAGAATATCCTTCGGTCGTATGTTTGCCGTCCAAGTACACTCGGTAAATAATTATCATTTTAAATACCTCTTTAAGAGTTTACGTGGCTAGCCCTTAACATTCCATTATGTCAACTGGCAGTTAGTGTACAACCTTGGCTCTGCGTGTCAATGCTATTTTCGACGAATGCTTTCTTTTTTTTTTACTTTCTTAATTGTCGAAAGTCACAGTCTCGTAGGAAGTAAGGAGAGAAAAAAAAAAAGAACAGTCTGAGAGTTATTCAGGAATTGGAAAGCCTCGCTTTTTAAAAGGGTCGCGTCGTTACTGTTTGGAGAGACATAGGAATGTACAGAGTTCCGAGCCTCAGTAGTGTAGAGATTGTTGGTTGGTTATTTGGGTTCCAAACCCATCAGCTGCCGGGGTTATTAAGACCAAAAGTATCAATATACATAAACACCAGTCGAAAAATCATGAACGCTTTCTTCAGGCCGTACACACTGCGTCTATAATCCTTGTGGGGAAAGAATCACACATCACAAAGGCGCGGCTTTGAGTTGCCAGTGATCACACAGGATTCAGGTGAAGCAGTGTAAGCAAGGCGCTATTGTTTTTCATCGGAATTGTTTTCCTTGCTTACGACTTTACCAGTCCAGGTGCCAGTTTGTGATGATTCCATTTTGGGAAAGGCCACTTTGCTTTTAGATACATTTTTAACAACAAGAAAGTCCCGTATCGTCACATAACCACTGTATGTTTCCATAGACCCCGCCCCCCGCCCCCTTGTACCTTATAGCCAATCCTGTTATGACGTCATAGTTTGTCATGCACGGATCCATCGTTGTGCCGTTTGTACCGTATCTCGCGAGTGCTGTTGTACCGTAGTTATCAATGCTCGTGGAGTCCCCTCACCTCTCCCGGGTCAGGCTACACACAGACTCCGCTCGATAAACTCAGAGACGGCCCGACGCCCAGCAGGACACAGCCGGGCAGAGCTGTGCCGCTCGTTCTGTGCTTCAGTCTTACGAAAATCATCATGAGGCACAGAGGAAAAAGTTCTGATTCAGTAGTTGCCTTCATGGTGGATTATCTGTGTTGAAGAGGGCAGACGGGTACGCCCTTTGGGCACGACCAGTGCTCTTGAACACGACAATGATACGATCCTTGGGCACACTAGCACGACCATTGGGCACGATGGCACGACCCTTAAAGCACGACTTAACGACCTTTAACCACGACGGTGCGACAGTTAGGGTGAGACCTTTAACCCAGCCCTTTATGGGTCAGGTAAAAAAAATGTCCAGACCATAATAATACCCGGGGTTCGAACCATCATGCTCAAGGGGTCGGTGGTTCTAAGGTTCAGTCGACTGGTGAGGTTCAGGTGTGGACTAACTGTGATTTCCTGCGAATAGCTTTATCGTCTCTAATGCGATAATCGGCGAGGAGCGACTCGCCATTGATTTGGACATTAGAGAAAAAAACTATAAATCTTTTATGTAAGAGACGGGGTTCTGAAATTTAATAGCAGTGTTTTGTTGCTAGTTGTGTGCGAGTGATAGAGATTAGCTGATTCCATGTCGATATCCGACGCTGGGGAGGGAAGGCGATGACCCGTAAAGACTAAGGTCAGGAAAGGTCAAACGAGGACATATATGAAAAAAAAAAGATATTTTCAGATAGGGACAAGCAAGGTCAAGCAAGGGGAGATTAGTTTGATGAGGTAAGTAACCTTATGAAAGTTGGAACTCTGTAAGGTCAGGTAGGACAGTATAAGGTAAGGTCAAAGCTCCGAAGGGTCAGGGAAAAGATAGAATTAAGCAAGTTTAGACAAGTAGAATTAAGCAAGTTTAGACAAGATGAAGCAAAATTGGACAAGATACATAAAAGTCACATGAAATGATCAAGTTATTTCATATATTATTGTCATACTAGTCTTTTAGAAATGTCAGATTGCCCCTAAGTATCCGGTCAAAGGTCACGCAGTCATACCCAAGTCATATATCGTGGTGCTTAAGGGTCGTTCCGTCGTAAAATTGTACTCAACGAGTTTAGAAGGGGTGTAGAAAACCCAAGAAGGCTCTCTTTCTCTGTAGCTCGGGCCAGACCGGTGGAGGCGAGAGAAGGCAGAAAAGGTCAAAATTTATGGATAATTGTTTTGTATATTGAGAGAAGAACCCCCTCTCCTGACGCTTCACGCCAACCACAAGCTCTGTCGACGAGCACTTATGCAAATTTATTAGTCCAATTTAAAGTTAGAAAGGTTTACTGTGTTCCTCGCTTAGTACCAACATTTGGAAGAAATTCTTGATGTTTGTTGGGATGCGGCCAGGGCGCGCTCTCTTAGGCTGCGGTTTTGGAGGCTGCGGCCTTTGAGGTTGCGGTCTTTGCACTCTGCGGCCTTACGGCCCCGTGGTCTTATATAAGGTTGCGGACTGCAGGTTTACGGGCTGGTGGTCTTCGGGCGGCGGTGGTCCGGGCTGCGGCAGGGTAAGCCCGAGCTGCTGCCGCTCTTCCAGCACGACGGTTGCTTGTCAGACCGCAGTTATATATATTACTAACTCCATTCCAGTTCCGACTCTGGAAGCATCCAGACGGTACAGTAAGGTAAATCCTCCTCCTCAGCCTGGACTCGAGGTACACGCCTAAGGCAAGTGTAAGGCAAGCGGTCCCTCTAAATCATTCTTACCTCAGTCATTTGCCCAAACGAGAAACAATTTTCCCACTCGGGGCAACTCGTAACTCCAGAAGTTTTAAGAATAAATGTGATCCCCCGTTTTTAAGCTCAATGTCTAAATCCTCTTTTGGGGGGAAATTATTCAAGTTCCTTCTGCAAGATAGAGCAAAGTATTGGACCATTTGGCTCTCCTCAGCTGTGGAGCAATAGGGAAACTCTCACACTATATTTCCACAAATGTTTCAGCTTAACCCTTTCTTTCGCGATCCCCACCTGCATTAACCCCGTTCCCTTCCTGCTCCTTGTCTGTCCCTTTAAACCTCCTCCTTCCTATTGTGTTTTGTTCTCTTTTTTTATTCCTTGCCTTTCTTCTCTCGCTTATTTTGTTCCTCATTGTTTTTTGTTTTTCCTTTCTTCGTATTCTTGTCTCTCGGTTATAATTTCCTTTATATTTCGTTCTCTCTCTCTCTCTCTCTCTCTCTCTCTCTCTCTCTCTCTCTCTCTCTCTCTCTCATATGCCAGAGGGCCATCGTCAGGCAAATAACCCTGACAACAACAACCTTGCCAGCGACCCATCGTCTGACGAACAACCCTGCTCGGTTGTTATCTTGTGACGAATAAGCCTGCCAGTGTACTATCGTTTGACGAACAACCCTGCCAGCAAACCATTGTCTGACGAGCAACCCTGACAGCGGACATACCACAACCACCCACGGACAGACGCAATTCTCGTGATAGTCTTGCCTGCTGGTGGCAGGGGGTAGGGAGGGGTGGAAGTGAGGGCAATACTTTCAGCTGAGAGAGACGGCATCTTCCTTGGTGTCGCTCAAGTAAAGTGTATGTGGGAGTGAGACGCTTGTGTGTGTGTGTGTGTGTGTGATTACTATTTGAGTGTTACCGGGAGAGAGTTCTACTCTCGTGTTGTCCTGTCTCTTAACCATTTATATATGTACCCTGTCTTTACTCCAGTGTGTGTATATATATATACATATACACACCTCAGCCTAAACAGGTGTGTGTGTGTGTCTGTGTGTATGTCAGAATTGATCATATTTCATTTTAACATTAGAGAGATTAGGAATATTGCCTTTCAGTTTGACACAACAAACAGTCAATATATCCAGCTGACATTATATACAAGAACAGAAATGATGATAATAATGATGATGATAATCATATTGATAATTGTAACAATAATAATAATAATGATAATGATAATAATGGCATTATTATTATTATTATTATTATTATTATTATTATTATTATTATTACTACTATTACTATTATTATTATTAATGTTATTTACAATGATAAACTCCTCTCGCCGTCGGCACAGCTGTATTCATTTAACACACTTGAGCAGTTTATGCCACTTGAAATAACGTAGCAAATGTTTTAATATAAGATCTTCTCTTAATAACATAATATATGGGAACTTTAACTCAGCTGATCTTGACAGATGGGCCTTTGGCCTGTGGACGTGATGGGCGTTGGGTGCTTGACACCTGGCATTCTGACATGTTGGTTTATATGCCCATAAAGCTTTCTGTCAGGTTATAAACTAAGGTCTTATATAATATTTAGGTGTGGTGACAAGTTACCACACTTTGGTGTGGTAACAAGCCACTGGGTTACGACCTGGAGACCTGCATACGACTTGGGTGTAGTGACGGATTACCATGGAATGACCTGAGGACCCTTGCAGTATTAGGATACGGTGACAGGTCACTGCAGGACGAACTGGGGACCTGTGCAACGTTAGGGTGTGGTTACAGGTCATTCTAGGGTTACCTTAGGACCTGTTAGCGTGCTCAAGCCAATAACGTAAGCCAAAACGTCCCAGTGACCTGGTACTCCTCATTTGTCATATGACAGGTCGACACTCACCTCAGCTGTTACCAGGTCGTCTGACGTGACTGACAGTGACAGGCAGGGGGCGTATGACAGGAAGGTGTGAAGGCTCACGAATACAGCCAGCTGTAAGGAGGATGCGGTATCAGGGATGAGGAGCACGGATGTCGAAAGGGCTATTCTTCTTATACATAGAGTGGCTAGAGGGGAGAGGAAGAAGAGACGGAACAGGGGAAAGCGACAGTTTGAAATGGAAGAGGAGGCCAGGAATGCATTCCTCTCTCTCTCTCTCTCTCTCTCTCTCTCTCTCTCTCTCTCTCTCTCTCAACCACATTAAGCTAAAAAACACAACATTCTCTTGATGCTTTTTGAGTTACCAGACCTGCTCCTGTTGCCTTTGGGGAGGCCCACATCGCCAGCGTGAAGCCGGGGGTGGGGGAAGGGGTGGGATGGGGCGGGGGAGGTCATTAGGTATAGCGTTTGAGCTCAGGAGGCGAGGGTTGGTGTCTGGCTGCGGTAGGTAGGGAAGCGTTGGGCGTGGTTGCCGTGGTAACGTGATGTTGGCGCGGTATTTCCACCGTCCTTGGCTTTCTTGCGGAACCAAGGCAACCACAGCGTTATTTAACACAGTTTTATGGAAGAAATGAAAAAGAATTGTATTTGTAAATGACAAGTTCGTTGGACGAGTTTCGTTGACGTCGGTGATGTTAGATTTGACGTTTCTGTTCTTAACTGTCGTAAAGTGTAACTACTTAAGCATCACTTTCGAGACGAAACGTAATCGTTACTAAATTTTGAGAACAAAAGCAAAAAGATAATATGCCAACAACGCCTCCTCACTACCACCAAAACCACCAAATGCATAGTAATGACGATAATAATTATATTAGGAATAATTATAATGAAGATAATGATAAATAGTTATAGTGTTAATGATAGTGATAGTAATGAAAGAAGAGAGACTAGAAACAAGAACGGAAAAATGTACATGATATGTATATTTGCTGAGATTGTAAACAAAATTAAGCTTATTCTCCCTTCTAATCCCAGCTTAGCTGAAGCCTCCGTTCTTATCCCCGGCACTTGTGAGATCTTTCCTCCTGCTTCCTGCACTACCGGTTCCTTTCTTCCTAAATTCCTCCCCAAAACTTCGCCTTCCTTGCCCGTCCTGAAGGTCAGGTCTGATGCGGCTTGGCTCCTTGCATTCAGGACCCCTGAAAATTCATATCTGTTTATTTCAAGAACTTCTTAAGTCGTCCTTCTATAGTTCTTTAAGGTTCTGAAGCCTACATGCTTACTCTCAGTTTTCTGAATCCATTTTTCCTCATCTGAACATCCCTAAAGTCACTGTCATTAAGTCAGCCTCCTGAAGCGGCGGGCTTCCTCACCCCAAGAGATTCCTGAGACCGGCTTCCTTATTCCTACATTTCAGGTACCTGACTGTATATTCCCGCGTCTCATGAAGTCTCCATTATTCATGGGACTCCTACCGCTTTCCTCTTGATCTAAGCTTTCTTTAAGTCTTTCTTCTTACCTCCAAGACTTTTGAAGCCTGAGTCTTTATAGGTTGCCTAAGCCTTCCTTCTTACTCTCTGTACCTAACACTCTTGAAGCCAGTGTTTGATCCCCGATGATCGTGAAGCTTCAGCCTTATCTTTGGCCATCTCGAATCCTTTACGTTTATCACTTCTATTTCCCAATCCGCTTCCAGTTCCTCGTACCCACTTCCAGTTGCATTGCCCACTCTTAGCGTCCCACTTCCAGTTCCCCTTCGCAGTTCCAGTTCTCCAGAAGCCTCCCTACCAACACATCACTGCAGAATCCTTCTCTTTCTACCCCAGCCCCTCGCTAAATCTTCTTTGAACCCCGGCGCTCCTGCAGTCCACCTCTTCCGCCGCGGCAGTACCGATTCCCGCTCTGTTAACTACATCCCCAGTGGAGCCTTTTCCTTATTTTCCAGCCCTTGAGAGAACCAGAGTCTTTCACGCCCTTTCCCTGATCCCCCTTTTTTTACCCCTTTCTATTCAGCACTTTTAGTTCGTACTCTTTTCAAAGCACATCTTAGGATGCCTCCTACTCCTCCAGTCCCTCGGCCTTCCAATAGACCTCACACCACCCTCTCCCAAGCCACTATCAACCCGTCTGCTGTCCCGCCCGCGACGCGGAGCCGTGTTCCAACAATCTGTGGCGTTAGATTCACCATGACGGCCCCGCGGGGGTTTTTCCAGGCGTAACCAAAGGCATCTTTCTGTTCCGCCAAACGTTCTTTGTCCTCTTGGTTGACGGCGCTGTCCCTCCCTCCCCCTGCCTCACCTGCTTCCATCCACTGCCATGAAGTATAAATTCAAATATCATTCTTGGAAAAATACACGAAGATTCTACTCCCACTTTTACCTTTCGAATCATCGATAAAGAGGTGCGTAATGTAATATGTGGAAAGTAAAGCTTCTGTACGAGAAAAGAATTAGGTGACTGGGATTTGTCTAAACCTCCCGGGATAGCTGGGTATGGTGAAGTTGCTCTGGTGGAAGGAAACGTGGACGAAAAGAAATGGAAAGAAAGGGAGAAGGAGAAGGAAAGAGAGGAAGAGATTAAAGAGAGAAACTGTGTTTGCATGTTCTTCTGTATAGTACAAGACAGAGTGATTACAGCTGTAAGATAAAGAAAAGCTATGGTAGCCCTGTAGTGTGTGTGTGTGTGTGTGTGTGTGTGTGTGTGTGTGTGTGTGTGTGTGTGTGTGTGTGTGTGTGTGGTGTGTGTGAAGGATGTCAATTTTCCAGAGTTTACCCTGAGCTATAGAAAGATAACTTTCCCCTTGAATAGTTTATGGTGAATACACGTCTTCCATTGTCTAGCTTCTTAGAATTCGCATTACAAAGCCTGTCCAACTGCCATTACCAAAAACAGTGTTTAAGACAAGTTCATTTAGAATTGATAAGATAGAAGTTATCCTCTTCGTATAAAGACTTTTCAGAGTTCCATTTCTCAATTTCAAATCTGAAAGTCTGTCAAATCCCTTCCCTTTTTTTTTTTTTTTAGGTGTGCTCAAAATTCGTAAAGGTACGGTTTGTGTGTTTTGAAACGGGATCTGATGAACCGGATCCTAATTGCTTTTTCATATTAGGGTCCCGCCGATGGGACTGGAATCTGGGGGAGGCGGTTAAATGTTTGGATCCTGCTGGGACCAGGAATTTATACACTGGCTATTTTGTTCCTGTCTCTCATTTCAAGTTAATTGAGAAATATTAATGTGTGAAACATTTTGCCATGATTTTAGGAATGAAATATGATGGATTTTTCCGTAATTAGTTGAGGAATTCAGATTTGTAGGTCTTGGAATAATTCTCAGATGGAGCTCTTGAAATCAAGAGGTCCTCACGGTTAAAGGACATTTGGGAGTTCGTCATTTCCTGGAAAAATTATCAAATGAACTCCAGAAATAAGTGGTCCTTCTTACCGGTATGGGTGAATTGGGAATTTGTCAGTTCCTGGAAATCTTGAGAGTCCTGAAACAACGAAACTCCCGAAACTAAGTGGTCCTTCCAGTGCACAGAGGATATCCAGGAGTTTTCCAGTCCCCGGAAATATTATAGAACAGAACCCTGGAAACCGCTGGGTCCTTCCAGATAGGTAGGATAGAACCCTGGAAACCACTGGGTCCTTCCAGAAAGGTAGGACAGAACCCTGAAAGCCGCTGGATCCTTCCAGATAGGTAGAGTAGAACCCTGGAAACCACTTGGTCCTTCCAGATAGGTAGGATAGAACCCTGGAAGCCGGTGGGTCCTTCCAGATAGGTAGGGTAGAACCCTGGAAACCACTCGGTCCTTCTAGATAGGTATAAGAAGACTGGGAGCGCGACAGTCGCTTCTTACCGCGTGGGTCTCTCTTCTTGGTGCGTTCCCGTGGAGGCGGTGCGGTGCTTGCTGCTGGCCGGTGTGTGAGGAAGGCTCGCAGCCTAACAGCGCTCAATTGAAGGTTAACCATCCGTGACGGTAGGTTGGGCCGGGGAGGGGAGAGGGGGAGGGGGAACGGGGAAGAGTTGTTGTTGGACTCCGGAAAGTGAGAGGAGGACATTAGACGGGGAGAAAAGGGGAAGGGGAGGAGAGGCTGAAGAGCTGGAATAAGCAGTGGTAAACGATAGTAGAGGGCGGTAGGAGAGGAGGAGGGGAGTAAAGTACGTAGAGCAATTGGGAGCGAAGGAACTGAGGAAGTTCAAGGGTGTGAAGAACACATAAAAACGACGGAAAAGATGATATTGTCAGCGAAAACACATTGGATGGAGCTATAGAACAAGTAGGAACAAAATCAGAAGATGACACGAGAAGAAGAAGAAGAAACAAGAGTCATGGAAAGAAAGCGTAGGAGATAAAGGCGTGTTAGTGTAGACGTGAGCCAAGGTCAGCCAAAGGAGACGAAAGCGATACATCACTGAACAAAACACTGACATTCATGACCTGAGATATTCAGAGGAATCTCGTTTAACGTTCCCCGGTAGAGGAATATGACGGATGCAGAGACTAAGTGAAAAGGTGCAATAACGACAATCGTGGGTGTAAACGCACGAATACAAACACTGTGGTTCTGGTAAAGTGTTGCTTGCATGTACAGTGTCACTTGTGTGGTGGGTCTCTGGACCATTTAAGAATGACACCCGACACTGGTGTTCCTTAAGGCACTTACTTGGCCTCTTTGTTCATAAGGGAATCCCAAGAAAAGTGTGTCAGTCCCATGAGGCACTTAACTGCTGACATCACTCTGCCTTGGTGTCTGCAAGACGTTACTTGTCTTTGTATTGATGGCGTGTGGCTCCCTGGGTGTCATGTGGCTCCTTTGGTGGCACATGGCTCCCTTGGTGGCACATGGTTTCCTGTGTTATATGGCTCCCTTGATGTCATGTGGTCCCCTTAATGTCATACGGCCCCTTCATCATATGGCTACCCAGGAGTTATATGACCTCTTTGGTGTCATATGACCCCTTTGATGTCGAGTGATCTGTGCAGTATGATGTGGCACCTTTGATGTCCCGTGACTACCTTTGTGTCTTATGCCTCCCTTGTTGTCATGTGGCTCCCTTTCTGTCACATGACTCCTTGTGCTACGGGCACCCTTTTTGCCACTGGTACCCTTTTATGTCATTGGCACCCTTAGTGCCACTAGTATATTCAGTTAATGTACTCATGAAAATATGGCAAAACTGGTAAAACTTAAACTGTGAATCAAACTCGTGGAAGTAAGGAAGGAGTTGCCGTGGCACCTTGGCCTGGCAATGGCACCCTTGGCCCTCGTTACCAGGCAATGACTCCTTATTATTCCTCTCTCGAGTATCAGCTCGTAAAACCTGATTGGCTGTCACGGAGTCCATCGTGTGGACGGAGGAACACAGAAGACCCATGAGGTCTTCACACCCCCCGGTGAGGTCTTTATATCGCCTCCACAGTAAACTGTCTTTAGACTTTATATTTTTGCAGACTCTGTGTGTGTGTGTGTGTGTGTGTGTCTTGGGTCATTTGATGACTAAACCTGCAGGGGGGAGGTTGGATGTCATGGCCGTGAGGACTGTTGCAATCACGGACCGAGAATATTCCGTCCGTGATATTCTTCAGAATCAAAAATGAGAAAAGTGGAGGAAAATAGAGTCAAGATGACATGGAGAGAATTTTTTGGGTTGTGGAGGATGTTAAAAGGAAAATAGAATGAAGGAATGCAGAAGGATGAAGACAAGAAATGGGACGCAAGATCGAAGAGGTTGAAGGAGGAAAAGATAGCAATAAAGAAATAAATGAAATGAACGAAGTAGAAGAGTTTAAGGAAGAAATACGTAATATACAAAAGACATAAGATAAAGGAATGAAGTGCATGGAGAAAATAGCTGTAGAATTGTTGAAAAGAGAGGGTAGTATGGGTAGGAAAATGTAGGAACAGGGTTTAGGAGAGACGAAGACAGAGTAGAGCGTAACACAAAGGGTAAGAGACTGGCACTGTGGGGTTCCTGAGCCCCACTTGGGCCCTCCGGTCCTTGGGCCCCACTCAGGCCCACCTCACCCTCCTGTATTGATGTACTTTACCCACTGTACCTTCAATACTTTCCTCCACCTACCCCTAGATATGTGCCCTTCACCCATACTCCCACTGAAATGCTTTGTTTATATATA
>JAYMFT010397076.1:0-19225 GCA_038088735.1 Panulirus argus
GCGGGGGGATGGGTTTTTCTTCGTCTGTTTCCTAGCGCTACCTCGCTGACGTGGGAAACAGCGATCAAGTATAATAATAATAATAATAATAATAACATACAATGAAGTTCTACCTTGTTATATATTTATTCTTATAGCATGAAAAGTTTCACACTCTGATGTTTCACACTGTCAGGTTTGAATTCTCAGGTATTAAACTGACTCCTTGTCTGATTATTTTTGTTTTCATCTTCTCTAAAACTGTTTAAAAGTCTAACTGTTTAAAAGTCTATCTTCATTCATGTTTCTAAACCTACATAAGTATCCTCTCATTCCTATTTTAGGGTCTATGATTATTCATTGTAGCTATTTCCATTACAAAGCATTCTAAAATTTGGCTTGTATTTAAAAGAAAACTATCATCACCATATTCTGAGTTGAGGCGTAATTCACTCCACTATTTATCCATCTCCTCAGTATATGTTCATGCCCTACATTATTCCATTGGCTCTGACCTATTTTGTGTTGTTCTCCAATCCTGTTCAATACCATGTTTACGTTTATATTTTTCTCTTCACTCATTATCATTATATCTATTTCTTCATCTATCATTTTTCAATGGTTTGATTTTTTTGGTTTTCAGCTTCTCTAAACCTTTGTTTGCAGGTCTGTCATCACTCACAATTCTGAAACTAAATCATCTCATTCCTGTTTTTTGGGTCTACTATTCACCTTTTTGCATCTATTTCCATTATCAATCATTTCAAAAATGAATTTGGAGTGCAGAGATTATCATTATCATATTCTGATTTGAGGCATCATTTATCCCACTATCCATCCTCTTCCTTAGTACAGATATGTTCATGGTCTTCACTTTCCCAATGGCTGACCTAATCTGTCTTACTCTTCAACCCTCTTCAACATCATGTTTTTTATTTTTTCTCTATATTCATAAGTATTACATCTACTTCTCGATCTATCATTCCTTTCCAGAATCTGTATCAAAAGTTTCTTTTATCATTATTCCTGGTGGGTGTAGAAATCTATATTAATCACCCAGTTACATTTATAACCTTTGTCATAACATATCTTTGGATGCTTGAATTCAAAGAAATGATGTATTACATCTCATGAATCAAAGCTTTCAGACTGGTACTTTTTTCACACTTGTTTGCCATTTCCTGCTTAGGGGAGGTAGCGTTATAAACAGACAAAAAATGTCAACACTTGCTCACGTCCACTCTCTAGCACTTGTATAATGCACCAAAATTACAGCTTATCAATGAAAGCCAAGACCAATTGGCCAATTCCATAATTCACTTATGATCCTTTATGTGTCCTGATTCAGCCAATGACAGCACAACAACTCATTACTCCAATTTTCTCTGAGCCATGCACATATTACACAATACAGGATACTGATTCCTCCATCTATCATTAAATTAACATCTCTCTATGAGGTAATATCTAAATACTTCTTTACAGTCTAAACCAATTGCCTCCTGGTTTTTTATTCTCCCTTTTCATGCCTTTTTTTATCAATTTCTTTGCTTTGTTTCCTTACATCTACTACAATTTCAAATAGTCCTCTTACCCAGCCTAAGTCTCATCATCCTCAAAATCTAACACATTACCACCTCCACTGTCATCCTCACAATCATCTTCCAGAGTTGTCCTGTTCTACTCTCTTTAAATTACCATATTTTTGGTTGCATCAATTAAAGAACCACACAAATCCAAGTTTTATTCTATAATCTTCTGTTCTGAGGCCATTGTACATGTCTGAACCACAGCCTATACATCTAATTGTCTGGTTAATATAATTTTCAACATTACTGCATCATATTAGTCTTGTTACTTCAACATTCTTTAAAGACTGCAAATATCTTACATATTTCTGCTGAACAACGTCAAGATCACTCACTAATGTTATCCTAATCCAGTAGTGCACTGTATATATCTTATTCTTACCTGCAGTCATATTCATTAGGGTTTTGACCTCGTTTTCTCCCAATTTTGACATTTCACTAGTTAGTCTGAGCAGAGAACTGTAATGGTTTTAATGTTCAAGATTACAATCTGGCTTCATTTTATTCCTGAATGCCACTTTGTTTTTCTAATATGCATACACTGTTTTCACCTACAATACTATTTCTTATATGGTGGAATGCATGTTACCAAATTTCAATCCTTCCTTCAACACTTCCAATAAGTTTATTGTGGTTCATGTGATTTTTCTGCTTTGTTTATTAACATTTAAACACTGCCTTGAAGACTACCTTTTTCACCATCTTTCAAAATTCATCTTTTCATTCAGATTTTCACAGTACAGGCACACCACCGATTTTCTGGCACCCTGGTTCCAAAGCCTTGCCGGTTTAGCCGTTTTGTCAGACAAGCCGTGGTCACGTAATAATAATTCATCAACACACCTCCAACCAACTAATTATACACCTCCCCTGTCTTCCTACATGTGCATTGCCAATATAATGCAGTTTCATCTGCACTGTACACCTGCTCAGGACTGAGGTGCTCATCAGCTACAAGCTTCACAAAGTCATCCACATACTCAGCAGCTCCTTTGTGGTTTGCAGACTGCTTTTCTCCATGCACTTTTTGCATGAAAATACCATGATGCTTCTTGAATCTTTGAAGCCATCCTTCACTACAATCACACTCATGTTCTAACTTCAGTTCTTTATGGAACAACTGAGCCTCGTCAATTATCAAGCTACCTGACAAGTCCACTCCATCACTCTGACATTGTTGAAACCATTCCATCATCAGTCGATCATGCTCAGTACTCTTACCATCTTTCATAGTTTTCCTAATGCTCGTTTGCTTCTTGGAATCACTGTCTGCATAGAATTTCAATATTATGTCTCTATGCTTCTTTATATCATAAACAGTAGATGAACTAATACCAAACATGTGATACAGCTTACCCACTGAAACACCACACTCCAGTTTTTTCAACAGTTCAACTTTCTCTTGGGTCTATAGGGATTGGTGTTTATGTCTGACACCACCACTGACACTCACATCTCTCTTAGAAGCCATAGCTAAGGTTAAATTTAAGCAAAAAATAAGCCAAGAATCTCACAAAATCGAGGTATCACCACCAACAAGTGTACTGTAAACAACCCAAGTGAGCACATGGTACACATAACGCCATCTGTGGCCACCCAGTAAACTAGTCTGTCGGCTGTGGGAATTTCAAGTTCCGTCTCACAGTTTTGTCAGGACTAAAAGAGGTGTCAGACCATCAGTTGCCAGAAAATCAGTGGTGTATCTTTACTTATTTACATCACAATGAGTTTTCTATTTGATCACCTCATTACTATTTGTTGATCTTTATCAACAAACACAACAGAACTCTTGGGAAGACAATATCACTGCAACACCACAAATGACAAAAATAACAATAGGAGGCTTAATCCTACTAAAAAATGTCAACTCAAGTAATGAATAAGTCTAAGCAAAATCTAAGATTAAGAATTCTTTAATAATGAAGCAAATCAATCCAATTTGAATTAGAAGCTGACGTCAAAAGGGGATAAATGAAAAAAAAAAAGGTTTATTTTAGCTTCAGTTAACCAAAATGACTTACCACATAAAAATAAATTGAATTTAACAAAAAAAATCAAAACTTTAAGAATCAACTTTAAATTGCATGATTGAATCACTCCTTTACACATTTCAAGCTGTCCTTGACTGCAGTGAAGCCCATAGGGAAGGCTCAAAGTGGGAGGAAAACTATGAACATCATTGTGTTCCAATAAAGACTACTGCGGCCTTGCTAAAGCTGGCCTATAGTTCCAACACAAAACTGGAAGGTCAAGTGCATTCAGCTACCCACTTTACCTTTTGATTTACACAATCAACACATCCTGTCAAAAACTCCCAGCGATTCCAGATACACCACAACTGCAAGAATATTGAAACCATAATGAGCCTGCAGTGATTACATTTTATGAGACCTCAAAGTTGATTTAAAATACTGAATGGGTAGTAACATGGAGAACATGTATTAGCACATACTAATTCTCACTTCACATAGTCTATCTCTATTTTCCATTTTTTCTCTGTGTCAAAGATGACTTCTGTCTGTAACTAAAAACTTAATATGTTTGAAAATAAGTGAACAGAGATGAGTAAAAATACGCAGGTAAAGAAAAAAGAAACCTGCTCAGAGGATGAGGATATAAATACTCGACACACATATGCTATTATTTTTCTGTTCTCCCCCTAAGCAGTATGACATTAGTAATACAGTGTACCGTACAAAATACATGTATTTTGGTTGTGATCACAGCAAAACAAGAATAAAACACTTACCACAAAATCTGTAAAATAATGAGCAATGTTGCTTTGTCTAGATCTAATTTTCTGGATAAGGAGATCGGTCTTGTTGAGGAAGAGAATTATAGAAACATCCCAGAAGTTCCGATTATTGACAATGGTCCCAAAGATGTTGAGTGATTCTTCTAATCTATTTGTGATCCTGAAAAGAAGAGAAATATGCAATTTGGACCATGAGTTTTAACTCTAAGTTGTCAGCCCCATTTCTGCAATCACTACTGTTAAAACAAGTGGATATACATACATCACTTGGCAGTGTCAAAACACTAAAGTCCTAATTTGTACAAATGCACAAATTCATGCTCAATTTTTGCATCATTTTTCTAAGAATTAAAGACAAAGACTAAGACTAAGACTTGGAGTTCAGCGTAATGGACAATGCTGAGTTAAAATTAAATCCATCACTTAAGTGATGGATTTTCATGATCGAGATTACGAGATTTTACAACTTATCACCGTTGTATAAAGAGGTATTACTACTTTTCAAAGAAGGTGAATAGTGTGAGGAAAACAAGAGAACAAATAAGAGCATCAGTGAGGGCAGCAGATGGGGATGTGGTAGAGGCAAAGAAGAGGTAAGGAGATTGATCAAGTATTGTGAAGGAATGCTGAATGTGCTAGATGAAAGGGTGGCAGATGAAAGTTTTGGGATAAGGAAGTATGTGGAGCAAAAGAGTCATGGCAAATGATTCGGTGAAAAAAGAAGTGGTGGTGAAAGTTTTGTGTAAGGTGATGTGTGGCAAAAAGGAAGGAGTAGATGGGACTGTAGTTAAATTTCTCAAGAAAGAGAATGACAGTCTTACTGACTGGTTAATCAGGATTTTCAGTGAATGTATGGCCCAAGGTGAGGTGCCTAAGGCCTGGCAGAACATTTGTATAGTGGCACTACATAAAGGCAAAAGAGGAAAAAGTGAATGTTTAAATTAAAGAGGTTCAGGTCTATTGAGTATACTTGGTAAGATGCATAAGAGAGTGTTTATTGAGAGGTTGGTGGCATGCACAGAGAATAAGACTCAGGAGGAGCAATGTGGCATCAGGAGTGGTTGAGTATGAGTGGACCAGAGGTTAACTTTGAAAAAATTGGGTGAGGAGTACTTAAAATAAATTTTGTGTTCGGCATTCATGGATCTGAAGAAAGCATACGACAGGGTTGACAGATATTCCTTGAGGAAGGTGCTATGTATGTATGGGGGTGTGGGACGAAAGCTACAAGATGCTGGGAGTTTTCATAAGAAGAGTAATCGTGTGTGTATGAATTGGAAAGATGGGCGAATGGTTCATGTGAGGTGGGTGTGCATCAAAGATGTGCGGTCACCCTATTTGTTTAATCTGTTTATAGATGGAGTGATGAGTAAAATAAATGTGAGAGTCTTGGGGAGAGTATGCTGGGGTGGGGTCATCCTGGGAGGTGAGTCAGTTGTTGTTTGCAGAGAACATGACTATGGTGGCATACTCGAGTGAGAAAGTGCAGAAGCTACTGTCTGAGTTTGGGAAAGAGAGAAAAAAGAAGTTATGAGTTAATCAGAATAAAGTGAGAAAGTGCAGAAGCAGTTGCCTGTGTTTAGGAAAGACGGAGGGGAGAAGAAGTTAAGAGTCAATCAGAATAAATATAAGGTCATGAGGTTTAGCAAAGGTGTGACAGGTTGTTATGATTGTGAATGTGAATGGAGAGAACCTGGAGGGAGTAGAGTGTTTTAGATACCTAGGTGTAGCCATGGTGGTGCAGTAGTCCCAATGGTGGTGTATGGGTGTAAGTCTTAGGCTCTAAGTGCAAAGATGGTGGATATGTTGGAAAGAAAATGCAAGGACAACATGTGGTGTGAAGAAGGTGATCATGTACAGAATGCAAGCGTAAGCAAGAGGAGTGGTGGTAAGCAGAGTGTGAAAGGGAGAGCTGAACAAGGTGTGCTGAAATGGTTTGAACATATGGAGAGGATAAGTGAAGATACGGACCATGATAGTACACATGTCACAATAGGGAGAGAGAAGGCTACTGAATGATGGAGAGAAAGAGTTTTTGAGTTGCTAGGGCATGAATGTGTAAAAGGGTGAGAGTCATGTGTGGCTTAAGAGAAAACTGCAGCATTTTGTGGTACATAACGGGCAAGACACTTTCCATCAGCTGAACCTGGGCATATGAAGTTGTAAGGGGACAAAATGGAAAGGTCTGTGGGGCCTGGCTGTGGATAAGGGGTCTCTGCTTTTGGTATATTAATTATGACAGCTAGAGAGCATGTGAACATATAAGGCTGTTCTACATCTGTTCCTGGTGCTACGTCACTAATGCTGGAAGTAGTAAATGTTTAAGGGGAAAAAATGATCACTTTACAAGAATGGTGAGATCCATGCATGGCAGCCATTAATTCAATTAGTGATAAGAATTCCATGTGGAATTCCTGTAAATAAAATCTAGTATTTGAAGTTTAAAAAAATCATCTCTATCTTTGCTAAAGCCCTATGAGCATCTAAGAGAGCACTTGCTTAGTGGAAGGGGTTAAAACATAACTTGGAAGGGGTTAAAGCACAACTTAAGTCTCCAATATGCAGGTTTAGAAGGCTGGAAAACCATTTCTCTACGAAAGACATAGCCCCATGAGCATCTGAGTGGTCTTGTGGGTTTGTACTCAAGATGGTTTAATCTCCGAAACACTGTGGGAAACCATGAGAATTCCATTCCTTCAATCACCATAAAGATTAAGGGGTCAGCTCATGCCTACTCACCAAGATTCAACGACGCGTCATTGACCTACCTGGATGATGTGACACCACACTCCTACTGATGTGGGGCAACATACCCAAGCCCATCCCTCTAAATTTCAGTACATACATTATGAAATCCCAGGACACAAAGGTTGATTTTCCCTGGGGAAACTGAGGTAATGAATTACAACAGAGTTATTCCTAAACCTATCTTTGTTGTCAGGAACTTTAGTTCCAAATAAATCTTTACTCATAAAGAGTGATTTCCATACTGAAATTAATTCTAAAGTTCTTATATAGCAGGAAATCTCAAAATCTTTTCCTCCTCATCTCAGTGTTACAAGGAAAGAATATGAAAATGAAGATGTTGCAAAACCACAAGTAAAAGACCCTTGATAAGTTCCATTTGCATTGAGATGGGGAAACAACAGGTTCCAAAGAAAATAAAGATCTCAATCATCTACTCCAAAAGGGACGAAGTCTATAAACATGAAAGGTCACCTACGAAGACTTCTGCAAAGCACTTAAATGATGCAATACAATCTCTTATTCAGAAAGACTTCATTAGGGAAAACAACTAATATACAGCTTAGAATTAATGATCTTCAGGATCTTTCAGAAAGAGCTTGAAAGATTTCCAAACAGCTAGAAATGACTTTGGATGGTCGGCCATGATTATGAAAATTAATCGAGAAGCACCCTCCCAAGTTTTTTGTAGGCTTTTGTTAGGAAAAATCAAACAGGAAGATTCTAGAACCCAAAATTTTATGCTGGGTCCCACTTATGTGAAAATCATTCTCAAAGAAACTTGAAACTTGTATGGATAGTGACACAGCTGTATTAGCCCGCTGCATAAAGGCCATTTCATATACGCAGGTGAACTAAAATCACCTCTACCATTTATAAAAGGTCCACAATGCAAAAAGTTAAGTAAGTGAATGATAAGGGTTGGCTGAAAGCTTGTTGCCACCTCATCACCACAACTTTACATCACAGACTTCAGTGGGTTACAAATCCATGCATCATTGGATCTAATATGATTCTAGTGGCTGAGGAGGTTGAATCCTCATGGGTACAACACAGCGGTGAAACTGTTTTAAGCCCCCACCATGCAAGCATTCTCTTAGATGTTTTTTGGGCTCTGTCCAATGGTGGCAAAAGCACTTCCCACAGCTTTATTTCTCTACTATACATTTAACATACACAACACAAAGGAAATACATAGCGTCATTTTGATTTGATTATGAGTTTCTCAATGACAGCATTCAATCTACTCAGCAAAGGACAGAGATCTGCTGTACTTGCAGCACTAGTTAAGTATGAAATTTTGGGCAAAGGGCCTGCTTAGTGGAAATTAAAGAAGCAATACAAAGAACAAGGTACAATAAAGAAAAGTGTTCTAAATGAGTGCTGCAGCTAAGGAAAATGTTTCCCTTTGATTTTTTAGCCTCAACTGTCATAAGTGATCATTTCTACAAGGGAGAAAGTCTGACAACAGAGACACATTGCTACAAGATATTCAGAAAAGAAGCAAGTATAATAAAATTGGTGTGCTGCAGTTATACTGTACACTGGAAAAGTATCATCCATTGTATCATGCCACAAAAGTGTCTTTTAAGTTCTCCTGGTACCAGTGGTGCTAAGAAGCATAAGACTATCACCACTAAGGTTAAAATGGAAGTACCCTTGAACTTTCTGAATTTACTTCATGAACTATTTGTGACAGTGCAGAGAAGATCAGGGAGAGTGCCAAAATGGAACATCAATCAGTGCATCTAAGACCTTGTATTCCCAAAGTTCAATTATGGTAAGAATGGAGTGAATATATTTTATTGCATTTCATATATCATGTACATGCATACCCTAGTTTGTCACTGATATAATATGCAGCATCATCTTAGATAAGAAATGTTTAGGCTGTACCCACAGGAGAAGAGCACAAATGATTTGGGAGATGTATAAAAGAGAGTGGAAAGGTCAAGACGAATTGGTGGGGGTTGAAAAAGAGGGCAAATGAGAGTTAGGGTGAGTGAGTATCAGTAAACTTTAGAAAGAATAAGATGTTACGGAATGAGCTTAATAATGTATAAAAGTAAGAGAACAAGAGGGAACACTGATGAAGGAGGCAAAGGGGGAAGTGGTAACAGGTAGTGATGAAGGACTACTGAATGCGTTTGATGATAGGGTAACAGATATACAGCGTTCGGATTGGGTTTGTATGCACAGTGAGAGAGAGTCATGGAAAATGGTTTGAAGAGGGAAGAGGTGGTGATGAAAGCATTAAGTAAGATGAATATGGCAAGGTGGCTGGTGTTGATAGCAACTGCAGTTGAATTTCTTAAGAAAGAGGGTGACTGTGTTGTTAAATAGCTAGTTAAAATTTTTAATGTATTTATGGATCATGGTGAGGTGCCTGTGGATTGGCAAAATGCAGTGTAGAGCCACTCTATAAAAGCAAAGGGGGTAAAGGTGCGCATTTACACCACAGATGTATAGCTATTTTGATTGTGCCTTGTTCATATGGGAGAGTAGTGATTCGAAGTGTGAAGGAAGGCATGCACACAGCATCAGATTCGGGAGGAACTGTGTGGTTTCAGAAGCGGGTGTCTGTTTTAAAGAATGTGTGTGAGGAAAAGATGGATTTGTATCTGACATTTATGAATCTGAAAAAGGAATATGATAGGATTTATTGAGATAACTTGGGAAGGTCTTAAGAATAGACAAAGTGCAAGGAAAGCTGCAAGAAGCAGTGAGAGTTTTTATCAAAGATGTATGACATGTGTACGAGTAGAAAGAGGGGTGAGTAAGTGGTTCCATCACACAACCCTGCAGAGTCACTATGGCTATTTAATTTGTTTAAGGAATATGATAGGATATATTGAGATAACTTGGGGAAGGTCTTAAGAATAGACAAAGTGCAAAGAATGCTGCAAGAAGCAGTGAGAAGTTTTTATCAAAGATGTATGGCATGTGTACGAGTAGAAAGAGGGGTGAGTAAGTGGTTCCATCACACAACCCTGCAGTGTCACTATGGCTATTTAATTTGTTTAAGGATGGAGAGGTGAGGGAGGCAAAGGTAACAGTCTTGGAGAGTGGGGCAATGCAATCTGTAGGGGGATGAGAGGGCCTGTGAAGTGAGTCAGTTGTTGTTTGCTTATGATAGAGCACTGGCAGCAGGTTTGAGTGGGAAACTGCAGAAGCTGGAGACTCAGTCTGGAAGAGCACATAAAAGGAGGAAGTTGAAAGTAAATGTGAGTAAAAGCAGTAAATGTGAGCAAAGTTATTAAGTTTAACAAAGTTGAGGGACAGGTTAGCTGGGGCATGTTTGAATGGAGAAAAATTGGATGAAGTGAGGTGTTTTAGATACCAGGGAGTGGACATGAAAGCAACCAGAATCATGGAAGTGAAAACGAGTCACAGGGTGGATGAGGCAGCTAAGGTTCTGATAACACTGAAAAATGTGTGGAAAGAAAGACAGTTATCTGGAAGGGCAAAAATGAATATGTTTGAAGGTGTGGTATTCCCAACAATATTATATGGATGGAAAGAGGGTGGATGTGTTGGATATGAAACATTTGCAGACAATCCATGGAGTAAGGTGGTTTGATCAAGTAATTAATAAAAGGGTAAGAGAAAGGAGTAGTAACAAAAAGAGTATGGCTGAGAGCACTGAAGAGGATGTGCTGAAATAGTCTAGACATAAGGAGAGAATGAGTGAGGAAAAGTTAGCAAAGAGGATATATGTGGATGTGGCAGTAGTTGGTAGGCAGCCAACGACCACGGAAGTATATTACCAGTACTACCTGCCCAGGTATCAGGAAGGTTAGTGACATCTGCTTACTGAGCCAGCACTTTAGTGGTTGACAGTAGCACTCCTCTGATCCAGATAGCTGTCTTTTCTTTCTGCCTCACTAAAATGCGGACTACTGGCATTCTTTCCACAAACATACAATCTCTCCTTGTCATTGTAGCATTTGACAACACTTAACTCATATAGCTCATTCTTCATAACTCTACAGTTTCCTGCGGTATGCACTATGTGCTAACCTTGCCTCTTGGCAAAATGGTAGGAGCAGTACACAGAAGTAATAAGTAGGGACATTTAGGCAGGGGCATTAGGTAGAAGTAGTAGGTAGGAGCATTAGACAGAAGTAGTCATTAGGAACAATTGGTAAGGGCCTCTACAAACACTTGCCCTCTGCCAGCGACCTGTTAAGGGCAAGGCACTAAAGGCTATGAAGCGGCACTAGAGTTCATTAGTTTTGGAGACTGCTGCCGTGGCCAACCCTTTGAGGGAGTTCCAATTGGAATGGGAGTTAGAGGTATAGACAGATAGATAGCAGAAGTGGAGGAAACAAGGAGAAGGGGGAGACCAATTTTGAGAGGGAAAGATGGAGTGAAAATGATTCTGAAAGATCAGGGCCTGAACAAGCAGGAGGGTAAAAGGTGTGCAAAGGATAGAGGGGAAATAGAATAAGCTGGTAATGGACTGAACTAGGGCATGTGAAATGGCCAGGGTAAACCATGGAAAGATCTGTGAGGCCTAGCTGTGGACAGGGAGCAGTGATTCCGGTGCACTGCACAAGACAGCTAGAGAATGGATGCAAGCAAATGTGGCCTTTCTTCGTTTGTTCCTGGTGTTACCTCACTAATGCATGAAATGGTGATCAAGAAGCCTTATTAATAACAAAAACCCCTCATCTCCATTACTTATACTATTTGATTTAAGCATTTTTGATTTAGCGACCATTTTCAAGATTATAACTATCGTGTAAATTAAGAGGTCCCCGTATTAAGTGAATCAGAACTGAAAATCAAACATCAATGTGACCCTTATGTGTGGGGGCACAAAATAAATAAACTTCTGTACTGTCATCAGGAGTTCCTTGATCAACTACTGCCAAACATTTAAGGTTGAAAACAAAAAGCAAAAAGTAAGAAATGTAAATGTGAGTACCTCAGTTCTTTCTTTCCTTTTAATACATGCTGGCATATTTCACCTTAATGAGGTAACATCAGGAACAGACAACTGTGTATTTGAGGCAAAACCCCTGCTTGAAAGCTTTTGTTCCTAATTTTCTAAAGCAACAATAGATGAGGAAATAATTCCCAGCTCCCTACACCTGCCTCCTTCAGCTACTTTCTACAACATGTAGGAGATACATGGGCAATATTTTCTACCCTATCCATACGGATGATGATTTCTATGGTACAATAACAAGATTCGCCAAGAGGCAAATCATAGACTCGTGAAGCAGGAGGGTATATTTTAAAATGCCGCAAGATATCAGATATAACCAGAGATGTAGAGGTAAACCTGTTAAAGCTGTGCCAACAGTGCCACAAATCTGTGTACAGTTAAAAGATTAGTGAGCATTTACAGGTATTCAGTTAGTTACAAGTAAAAAAAAAAAATGCCGCAAGCAAACTCATACCAAGGAGAGTCTCAAAAAAAAAAAAAAAAAAAAAAAAAACTTGGGCTGAGCATGTCAATGACGATGTTGCATATGAGCTTCCAACATATCTGAAAAGCCCACTGAAGAAGCACAGTAAGTGGGGTTAACCATGCCAAGGTTGAGAGGCACAGAATATCTCTTCAATGGTACTGAAGAAGGTGAAACAAAGAACAGAAATCTAGGTAAGGATGATTACTCACAATGGTCTTCTTACTTCAAAGATGGGCAATCTAAGATGACATAAAACATGAGGGAAAGATCATGCAAGACCTAAAAGATGAGCCAGCTTGGCTACAGGAAGAGATGTGATCATTAAGATCTAAAGTAAAATCATTACAAAATAATTTCTTCCATCTCATACTTGTTCGCTGTTTCCCAAGTTAGCATGACAGCAAAATGAAATTGGGTAAAATGCAACAAAAAAAAAAATCAGTGGGAACTAAAACAATACCTGACAGCATCATAAACACCAACGCATTCAGAAAATGGAAAAAGATGAAAAAAACAGCTTACAGGGAAGGCAGCATCTCTAATTTGAATGGTGGACCATCGATAGAGAGAGTGGGCAGAATGGACAAACACACCTACAGTTGAAGGCAAAGGTAGAAAATATTTCAAAAACAAATATATTTGCTCTGAGAAAGAAGATCAGTTATGTTTATGAATTTCAAGTCAATAAAACCATTTGAGGGGAGTGTCTAAAGATAAAGGATTAAAAAAAAAAAAAAAAAAAAAAATTACATGAATAAAAAATCAAGAACAGTTTACTGAATTCTGGCAGGTTGGATGAGACATATGCAAATGCCAAAAAGGTAAAGGAAATATTTCCAGCAAATCAAAAGCAAAATGGGAAAATGAAAGCAAGTTGGAAAGAAGTATGTTAGTTCTGGTATTTGGCCTACAACAAAATCATGATAAATCTAGGAAAAACATTATTCAAAGGAAATAAAGAAAATCATGCATAGAGTGGATACTTTCAGCACAAAACAGATGTTTAGAGGATTATGAAGGAAGCATGAGATTGAGATAAACTGTGCAAGAGGGATGGGATGCCCCCCCCAAATAAAAAAGAGAGAGAGAGAGAGGGGGGGCGGTTTAAGGCAGCCATACAAGCTGGTAGACAGTGAGAAATTCTTAGGGTGTAAATAATAAAAGGACAGAACAAGAGAACATTGTTTTACATGAAACAGCCTGATAACGACATGCATAGACCTCTTCCTGAAAAAAGTGATCATCTTATACTTAATACTGATTACATGCTGAAAGAGGTTGTGTATAGAGGTAAAAAAAAAATGAACCAAAAAGCAAATTTTTGTATGAACTAACTTCTCGGTAAAGAAAATAATTTTTGATTAATAAGCTCAGAAGGAAAAGCCAAGGATAAGAATGAGGACAAATGTGATATGATGATTATGAAGTTTCAAAGAGTGTTTACTCTTGATGACCAAGAAATACCATTAGTACCAACAAGGGACGGGGAAGATACATTAGCTACTGAAATACATCCAGTGAATGCAGGTAGGCTTATGAAGGAGTTAAACTAAAACAAAGGTCATGGACCAGGTGGCGTCTCGCCATTTCCACTTAAAAATGTGAAGACCTTTGTCAAACCATGAGTAAATCATTTAAAATCTCCCTCAATGTAGGCAATGTTCCAATAAAATGAAAGAGTCAAAGGAGTCCTAATATTCCAAAAAGAGACAGAGAGGAAGGCCTGAGCTGAAGATCAACATCACTAACAAGCATGAAATACAAGTTACTATGGAAAATAATCATGAAGCTGGTACATAAGTTCTTGACCACAGAAAACTACTTAAGTAGGAGACATTACAGAATGAGAAAGAAAAGAACATCTGTATTAAATCAACTGGATTTGTATGAGAGTGGACAACAGCCCAGACATATAGGGATGTGTGGATTGATATAAATTCTTGTATTACTGAAAGGTCTTCAATACCGTCTCCCTTACAATAATGATGATAAAGATATATGTCCAAGCTGGAGTCATAGAAAGGCAACTCAAACAGATACCTTGCAGGGAGAGAACAGAAAACACATCAAGAGAGCCTTATTAACACTCTTACATTCAGGGGTCTATCCATACACCTCCCCAAAAGTGAAGTGGGCAAAGATAGGCTGGAGTTGAGTGGCACATTAGGTTAAATGATTATTCGTGATGTTTTCACTGTACATTAATTGTCTTTACATCTTTACATTTAAAAATAACTTCCCTAACGAATACTAAAAAAATCTATTTACATAATAAGTTATTTCCTTAATGCTTTGGATAAATTCCACTCTACCTCTAACATTACCCACACTAACTCTGCCTCCAACACCACCATCAGCATCTCTTCACCTCCTGGGTCAATAACAATATCTCCATCTCCAATATCACTAACAGTAAGTCCACCACCAATCAATGAGGTCCTGCAGAGCATCTGTGATGATCTTCCCCATATATGTATATATGGCATACCATCTGAATCTTGTACAGCAACCTTTAATAAATTTTCATGAAAAATAATGCAAAATGCATCACTGAAACATTAGCACAAGTTTCTGAAATGATGCCAACTGCATCAAAGAATGGGAAAGAACAGGAGGGAACAGGTGTTAGAGATACAGACAGATAGACAGATATCAAGTAAATATAAACTTAAAGGTGCCATGATGATGTCAACGGACAACTTCTTCAAAGACAAAAGTGAGTCTTGAAGAAAAGAGTATTACTGGAAGTTTGGCAGAAAAGTGTATGAAGGTATGTGAGGGGGCATTTCAGGATCAGAACTAAGGACTCAGGGAGAAAGTACATGAAGAAGAAGGAAAGGTAATTATCATAAAATTCATTAAACTACGTAACGAAAATGCATGGGTAAGCGGTGGGGCCCCGCTAGTATATATCTTTTCCCCACGTGCATCAGTAAGTAACAATAAACATGTAATAGCATATATACCATTCTTTTCTTTCTTTCTTAAAGATTATCTATCTGTCTTTATCTCTGATGCCTGTTCGAACTGAAACTCCCTTTAGTGGGTGACCTGGCAACAGAATCTCCATAACTAGTGGACTCCAGTGCTGCTTCTTGGCCTTTAGTGCCTCACCATTAACAGGCCACTGGCAGAGAGCAACTCTAGCACAGTGTTTGCAGAAGCTCTTACCTAATGTTCCTACTGACTACTACTACCTAATGTGTCTATGTAATGCTCCTGCCAACTACTTCTACTTCATGTTTCTACCTAATGTTCATGCCTAAATGTTCCTACCTACTCCTGCTATCTAACGTTCCTACAATTTTGCTAAAAGGCTGGGCTAGGGCATAGTGCTCACTGCAGGAAAATCTAAAGTTATTAAGAATGTGCACTGTGAGTTAAGTGTTATCAAGTGTTATGCATAACAAGGAGAGATTGTATGTTTGTGGACAGAAAGCCAGTGGTCCACATGTGGGTGAGGCAGAATGGAAAGACAGCTTCCTGGGTGAGAAGAGCGCAACCTGACAACCACTGCAGTACTGGCTCACTATGCAACTGTCACTAACCCTCCCAATACCCAGGCGGGTAGTACTGGTAATATACCTCTCTGGTCGTTGGCAGCCTACCAACCACTACCTACCTATTATAGTATCCAAACAGATAGATAGATGCATAAATACATAGTTCATATAACTAAAAATAAACCATGGAAACTTACTTTGTTGGTAATTTGAGGTCTTGAATGAGTGAATGTGTAAGGAGACTGAATATGTCTACATTGAAAATCAGACAAACTGATGGTATTCTCATTAGATATTCTGGGTAAGTTTTGCAACATTGTCTCAAACACTCCTGAGGATAAGACATCTGTTGTCTATGTGGGGACAAAGACAGTCAATGGGAAGTCAAAGAAATTTCAGCAAAGTTAAAGGATCTCATGTGTAAGTTTGAAGAGAGCAGTATGAAGTTAGTAATATCAGGACTGCTACCTAGATATGACTTAAATTTTTGTATCCCAGTAAAACACTAGGGATTAACAGCAAAGTTCAGGCTCTCTGTAGCAAAGAGGAAAACATCTAATGTACTGATTTAAAGGATCATTTTAGCCAAGATAGAAGCCTCTTTGCCAGGAGAAACTACATTTGAATGAATTTGGAAATCCATTCTTGGCAGAGTGTTACGACATAATTTTAGGCTCTTTTCTTTACATACATAAAACAGTTAGGTAATCAGAACATATGAAAACCAAGAGAGAGATTCAAAATAATATGGAATAAGGCAGGATAGGTAGACTATAAGTCAGAAATCAAATGCAGGAAAGGAACAAGGAAGGTGAGAAAAACTGCAGAATATAACACTTAATGTCAATTCTCAGGTAGTAGAGGTTACTTCATGGATTGTGGTGGGGGACAGGTCAGTGAGTGTACATTGCAGGATGGGTCAGCTGGTGCCAACAAGGAATGGCAGGTCAAGCAAAATGCAGAACAGAGCAGCCTGAGACCAATTCCCAGGCAGTAGCAGGGAACAAGGAATGTAGCAAACAGGGTAGAAGAGGTAAGATTGAGAGTTTGGACCAAGTTCACATTAATGGGCTTCCAACTGCCATTGCAGTACACACACATACCAATGTATGTATCAGAATATTTAATGCTAATACACAGAGTATATGTAACAAATTCTCAGAGGCAGACAACTATAATGGAAGAAAATTATGATATAACTGGTATTTCAAAATCTTGATTAAATATCAAAATAGAGATTTCCTCACTGAATATCCAATTCATGGATACACTCTGTTTAATAGTGATAGGAGAAATAAAGAAGGCAGTCATGCTCTTGGTTAAAGCCCATCTCAAACCTGTGCCATAAAAAAATGGTGAAGTTCTTCATAAAATTGACTTCATTTTTGTAGATATCAAAAATAAGATTCACAAGAAATAACAGTAGTATTAGTATATACACCTCCAGCACAGACACCTGAGGTAGACAAAAGACTTTATGATCAGACAGCAGAAATTAGCAATGAATATGATTTAATCATATTGGAAGACTCTAACATAATACTTTATAAGTGGGAAAAATACCTTTCCAGTAGCTTGGGGCACTGGCTCTACCTAAACTTGAAAAACCCTCTCGTGATGAGAACATATTAGATTTAATTCTAGCTACAAATGAGGATCGCGTTAATGATGTAGAACTTGAGAAAGTTTGGCAAAAGTAATCATTGGTTAACTTTTGTGTTGATTTTCAACATTGCCAGTTATTCCTGTCTAAATGAGTCACAAAACAATTTCAAGCAGTTTGAGCACTTGGATTAGTATAAATGTCTCATGATCCTATAGTGCTTGGGATTTTTTTTCTAAACTATTCTCAGTATCAGAAATGGTATACTTAAGACATACTAACAGATTAATTCCCATTACAGTATACTGAAAAAATATGATAGGTAGATATGTGTAAATTGAAGAACAAAGTCCCCCGACAGAAAGGATTAGCCCCATGAAAAGAACTATGAACTCTTGCCCCATGTATATCAAGCGCTATGAAAATTAAAAAAAATTTTACATTACTGTACCTGTCTTCCAAGAGCCGCTGATCAAACTCGGAGGAAGATGCAAGAAATATTATCGATGTGACACTCTCAAAGCACTGAAACCATTTTTGTCTCTGTGTCCTTTGTCCCCCTACATCCACAAATAAAAATGGAACATTCTGGATGGGGATGGTGAACTCTGTGATTGCTTTGGTAGCTTTGCGGCAATGTAGAATGTCTTTTTCTGTGGGAATATACTCCTGAAACACAAAAGAATGGATGAGTAAGATAAATAAGGAAGTTAATAATGGGATAACATCTCAACAATCTGAGTACCATAAAAAGTTTTAGGATGAAACATGAAACACGATAAAAAAAAAAAAAGGTTAAGTATACTGTACAACTAAAGTTTACAGTTAAGGAGCAGAGAAAAAGGTTCAATGGAAAGGATTTCTTTCTATTATGTTACATACATTATCTGAAAAGACTGACATCTACATTCACTTTAGGGATCTATTGGATGAAAATTAACAATGGATAGAGGAAAGTACTTACCTGCCTATGAATATTAATGAGTTTGCCATGAGAAAGGATAAATACAAAGCTTTAATCAAGATGCTGCTTGTTTCATAATCCTGTTATTCTCTGCCATCACACAAAATCCATAATGTTTATCTCAGGATCACCCTAAGCAGTTTTTAGTCATTTGTCTAATCTTCTCTTACAGGCTTCAGACTTATTCCTTGCAGAATCTTTTAAAGACTTAGGCAAAATACAGTTGTACCTCTCTAATCCAGCACTCTGAGGTCCGGCAACTCCCATGCTCCAGCACATTTTGAATCTACCTTCATTAGTTTGTGGATCAGCCATCAGGGTGACACTGTTAGCAAGTTAGCAGCGATAAGGTGACAAAATCTGTTTACACTGCAGCCGAGCTAATCAACAGAGCTGTTAATTTCTTAAATTTAGTTGTATTTTAGCCCTTCAGGATGTCAGCCAAGAGACTAAGAGGTGCAGAAGATGGTGATAGTGCTAATAAGCATAAGCATAAATCATTATCCATGCCTGAAAAGGTGGTGTTACTGAGAAAATTAGATAAAGGAATTTCTGTAAAGACTTTGTGTGAGTACTATGAGATTGGATCGTCAGCCTGACTCTACTGCCAATGAGAGGGAGGGCTCTAGCAGTAGTAGTACCGGCCCCTCCCACGACTCTCCCCTCT
>JAYMFT010397087.1:0-19224 GCA_038088735.1 Panulirus argus
TCTCTCTCTCTCTCTCTCTCTCTCTCTCTCTCTCTCTCTCTCTCTCTCTCTCTCTCTCTCTCTCTCTCTCACTCACGGGGCGATGGATCTTTTTATTATCGGAGTGCCGCTTGAATTACAGCGGCAGCAACAGAGAGTGGCAACTTGAGCGGCGGCAGCGGGCCTGGGACAGTGACGGTGACGGAAGGGTTGACGTCACCGTCGCTCTGTGTGACGATAGCCGTGTCTGCCAACCAACCCACCATCCCAGCTGACGTCAGAACAGCGTATATGCGCTGGGATTGCCCCCCCGGGGTTGTAAGAGTGACGCGTACATACGCTGGGACTCCTGCTGGGATTGTGGTGTGACGCGTACATACGCTGGGATTGCTCCCGGGATTGTAGTGTGACGTTCGTCCTTGATTTCGTCCCTTCAAGATCCCCTTTGGTGGGGGGAGGGGGTGTCTGCAGCTCGGAGGCTTGCGCTCCGCGAGGGAGCAGGGTAAGGTGGGCACTCTTGCGTCCGCTGACGATTATATCGATACGGCCTCGTCTGTGGCTACGTATAATATATATATATATATATATATATATATATATATATATGTGTGTGTGTGTGTGTGTGTGTGTGTGTAGCACACATTGTGAAAGTCTTTGTCGCGTTGCACAAAAGGTCACCACACACCCACACACTTTGCACATCCGTGTGACATTAATGAAAGGTCAAGACACAGTGCCCCTAGGAATGTAAATCCTTCTCGTGATGCTTGTACGAACGAGCCTTAGGTAACGTGGTCTGACCTTTGACCCAACGTGCATGTGGCCCTTGAGGAAGAGACTTAGCAAAATCCACTTCTTCCTCCTCCTCACATAACTCCCCTCCCACGTAGAGTGACGCAAACAACAGCTGAATCCTCTATTGCATAATAACGGTTCAGGATCGGTTAAAGGTGCATCACAGGAAAGGAGCTTCCAGTCTGCAGAGTTCATCTCGGTGCCACTCTTGGTGACCGGGGATGACGATCGTGATGATGGTGCTGCTGTTTGCTCATGATGAATGCAAATGAGATCTAACTGACAGGTGTAAAGATTTGACGCCTAATTACCAGATTTAGCAAATGAGATTTAGCCCTTGGGATGTTGAATTGTATATATAGTTACTTAAAGAAATATGATGATGTCTGTGATTTTTTTTTTCATATAGATACATAACATTTAATTATTGCAACAGGTTAGTGTGCTTTTTCCAGCATTTTTTCTTTTTGTTAGAGGTAATGAATAATTATATAGTATTTCACAATCAAATTATTTGCATTTGACGTAACTTAGATTTAGAATGACATTGATAACACGTAGTTCTCTGGCCGCTGCCGGCCTTGTCAAACTTGGCAATATTGTCAAGAATATGCCTTTTAGCCCCTCTAGCATTCTGGCACGACCCTCGTGCACGCCGGTACGACCCTCTAGCACGACGGTACGACCACCTCGAGCACGACCCCCCCGCCCTGGAGGGTCGTACCATCGTGCCCAAGGTATTTAATGGGTAGGGAAGACCACCCTCACCACGAGAATACTCTTGTGTAAAACATTGTACACAAAGACCCTCTAACATACGGTGTGTCGTTTTCTCTGTCTCTCCCCCCCTCTCTCTCAGAACGACGGGAGTCGTCGACGCTTGACGTGCTTCTGTCGTCCACCTACTCCCGCTCCCAGCTGTATCTGTCCAAACAGCTGGCTCTGCTGCACCCGGAGCTCACCATGCCCATGTTCTCAGGTCAGTACCGCTGCCCCCTGCGCCAGTACCCCCTCGAACGCTCCTCTCGTTGGTGCCCCCCAAGGTAACTGATTACCCTTCATCTGCAGTCATAGTAACTGATTACCGTCGTTTGCTATCCTACCGTTATCTGCAATCCTCCTCTTGTGTTGCGTAGATCACGTACCTCCGCTTGTGTTTCGGAGATCACGTACTACCTCCCCTTGTGTTGCAGAATTCACGTACCTCCTCCCCTTGTGTTACAGAGACCACGTACCACCTCCCCTTGTGTTGCAGAGACCTCGTACTACCTCCCCTTGTGTTGCAGAATTCACGGACCTCCTCCCCTTGTGTTGCAGAGACCACGTACTACCTCCCCTTGTGTTGCAGAATTCACGTACCACCTCCTTTTGTGTTGCAGAGATCACGTACCGGCTGCAGACGGCGAGGTGTGCTGTGCGGCAGCTGTTGCTGCACTACCTGCTGCCCTGGCTGTACAACATGGAGCTGGTCGACCCCAGTACCCCTCCCCCAGCCTCCGCCCCCTACTGCCAGGTATGTACCATAGTGTACCCCGGTACGTACCACTCTGTACCCTACCACAGTGTTGCCAGGTACGTACCACAACTGTACCCCTCCACTTCTGCACTCATTTAATGCACAGTGACAAAAAATTTTGAGGGGAGGATGAACAGCTGGTTGAACTGTGGACCGACTGCTGCGCCCCAGGATTCGAACCCGGGTTGGGCTTGTGAGTGACATCGCAGACAGCAGCGCTAACCGCTTTCTTATTCGTTTGACTTCCCTCATTTAATTATGTATTCATATGTTTATGTATTTATTAATTTACGTATTTATTTGTTACAGTATTACGGTGAGAACGGTCGAGGAGCGGGTCTGCGGCGTGAGGGCTGGGGTTCGGCAGAGGCTACGGAGATGGTCCTCAACAACCTCTTCTATATCACCGCCAAGGTACCTACTTACCGACCTACTAACCTGCCTACTTACCGACCTACTTACATACCTGCATGTTTACCTACCTACCTACTTACGTACCTACCTACTTACCTACCTATTTACCTACCTACTTACGTACCTACTTACGTACCTACTTACCTACCTACCTACCTACCTACTTACTTACTTACTTATTTACTTACCAATTTACTTACCTACCTACCTACCTACCTACCTACCGACTTACTTACCTACCTACCTACCTACCTACCTATTATTGATGCTGTCGATCATGTGATGGTTCCTCCTCCTGCCGAAGGAGGACCTACTGGTGGTAATGTCCCCCTATCGTCCGAGCAGCTTTGATTTACGTTCTGTGTCCTATTCCCGGGTCGCGTCAGCCCCTTAACTTTGAATGGCGTGTGTCTGGAAACCTTGCTTTTATTATTTCCTCCCTTTGAGCTCCTGTTTCCAGTGTTTTATTTGGTCGAAAACTTCGCCGATTCGCATTTTGTGCTGGAAAACTGGCTGGACGCGATGGCATCACTCGAGCAGAGATTGGAACGGCGGACGGCCGCATCGGGTCACCATTGCTGGAAATAGTGGTTTATTGAACTGGTTTGTTTAGAGAGTTACTCGTGGATTCTCCCCACGTTGATTACCCAGTGAGGTCAGCCGGAACGGACGGAGGGAGGCTCTGCTGGTGGACCAGTAACTCTCCTTCCACCTCCTCCTCCTCCTCTTCCATCTGATTCCCTCATCCACCTCTTCCACCACCTCCTCCTAATTCCCTCAACCACCTCTTCCACTTCCTCCTGATTCCCTCAACCACCTCTTCCACTCGATTCCCTCAGCTGGATGTCTTGCGTCTCTCAGCCAGACACGATCTTTCCCAGGCACTTCCTCTAAAGGAGCCAATCAAATCCTCTTTACCTTAAGCACTAGGAAAAGGATTTATTTATAATTTCTTTTTATGTTAGCTGAGAGGGCACGGGCAGCTGAGGCCCTAATCAAAGCCATCCCAATAACGCTATATATATTACCCTAACCTGAGCCAGGTACCCATTTTATCGACCGACCGTTAGGGGTGGATGAACAGCTGGGTTGACTGTGGATCGACTGCCTCAGACCACGATTCGAACCTTATGCGCTCGCACCTGGGCGGGCGGCCCGTAAAAATGCGCCACGGTCGGGAACGCTAACCGCTACACCACGGGAGTCCATGACCCGTTCATCGAACTCTCTGTTTACTCCCGGAGGAGGAGCAGGCAATGGACGTCCCCGTCAGGAGGTATACCTCCTGCAGTCGAAAGCATCATATAACCACTCGAGCACCCGGGCTTGTTTTGTGGCTCCCCGGGAACAATGTTATGCCAGTACTTGACGCGGGAATTGCTTTTCAGGAAACGGCTGCTGTCGTTCGCCATATTGTGGACCTCTCTCTCTCTTTCTCTCTCTCTCTCTCTCTCTCTCTCTCTCTCTCTCTCTCTCTCCACCGAGATTGTCATTCGATTTCTCTTGGGACGGTGGGGGTCTGTTGTGTACTGAGTCGGTGGTGTGGTGTGGTTTGTGGGTGGGGTGGTGGGCGGGCGGCAGGGCGGTGGTGGAATGGTGGGGTGGGGTGGGGGGGGGGGGGGGGGGGGGGGGGGGGGGGGGGGGGGCAGGGGGGGGCTCTTTAATCGGCCGGAGAGACCAGGCCATAATTTCCCTGGAGTATAGCCAGGCCTTTTGAAGGACAAGTCTCAGCAAGCCAATTCTCTCCCTCCTCTTAAATGGACGAGTTTAAAAAAACTTCCCCTCCAACCCTACCAAATCCCCCGGGCGGGGGAAATGGGCAATCAGTCTTACGTGTGCAACATGTGGTGGGGGAAAAAATCGAGAGAGAGGGGGGGGGGAAGGCCAGCAACACCGTGGAGGAGGGGGGGGGGCTGTGTTTTGGAATGATTGGATGATGGGGTAGATAGCGCTGTGGGCTAGACTCCTGCAGTGAGTGTTGCAGTAGTGCTAGACCACTGCAGGGACTGTTGCATTAAGTGCTCGACTCCAACAGCTAGTTGAACACATCCACGTCACGTATGTAAGTAGAATCCCAGTATTAGCCCGGACATAATTTGCCTCATTTTTACAGCTGTTGTAAGGTAGCGTTCTGTCGCTAAGTTGGGTACTTACGTTCATCATTAAGTCGCATTATTTGTGTTAATTACACATTTGTATAGTTCGGGGCTAGGGCTTTGCGCCAGCCGTGGGAGGGGGAGTGGTCCCCATCTCTCACACACACACACACCCACACACACATGCGTGCGTATCACTAACTTAAGGACTTAAAGTTGGCGTAGAAGCACTTCAGATGATTGAACTTAGCGTTCAAGACGATTCGATGTAATGCTAATTCAAAGCGAACGATAATTCCACTTCAACTCGTCGCTTCCCAGATGTCTCAAGCGGAAATGAAATTTGCTTCGTGAATCAACGTTTAAATTTTGTGAGCCCTACGTAGGCACCTGGATTAATTTGATACCAGATTTATTGCAATTTTGTTGCAAAGATTGCAGATTGAATTTTTACTTTTACCGTCTGACTGTATGCAAATTAGTAGGTATGGTTTATGATATCATTTGTCCTGTACAGCCTGGGAAGCGTAAATGTGATGTGGATTAATTACTTTGATCCTGTAGTCTGTTTGTGCTGGGATTAATAAGGGATTAATGACAGTACATACGATGCTTGCCTCTGCCTTTAACCGAGTAATATTACTCACTTGATTCACTATTGAAATGACACATTTCTGTCTTTAACTAGGCCCACTTATGTTGCCATAAAATGATATTCATACGGTTGAAATCCTTCGACAGTCAAGCCCTAATCACTAACTTAACACGTCTACTGAGTCTCCAACCCATATTTAACTACCCTAAAAACCATGTTATATTCTTAGAAATGTACAGCCTCCCATCATCAAAACATCGTCAGACTTACGAACTTAAATATGTATCACTTAGAACTCTGTCTTCAGACGACTTGACAGTTCACATTTAGATTACATAGTCTTGAAATCTACCAACCCATATTTCATTTACAAAGTACAAAGGTTTATTGAGTAACTGACCCATATTTTACTAACCTCACAATTCAGATTTACAGACGAATGAATAGGACTGTCCTTGGATTTACCAACTCAATATTTGATTTACGTGAAGACCTTATAGCTCTCCTGCCCCACATTTCACCAACTGAACAACACGTTCACGCGTCTCATGTCATCATGTGTGTGTAAGTCCCTGTTTAGGATCTTTCCCTCTCTCCCCCTCTCTCCTTCGTGGCGTCTACCACACCGCCTCAGTATCCTTTTATCTCCCTGCAGCTTGGCGATGATCACCCCAAGGAGGTGGAGGAGCTGTGGGCAGCGCTCTGTACCTGCTGGCCAAACAACCTCAAGGTCATCATTCGCTACCTCTTCATCATCACCGGCATGGCTGCCGCCGAGCTCCTCCCCTACGTGAGTAAATATTTCATTAAAACACATTTCAGTTCATTTGGCACGACCGACGCTCTAACCACAACACCTCGGTCGTCTGTCGCAAGTATTTTTTGTCTTGTGTGTTTACAGACTTATTTTAGAAGCAGATTGTCTTACTATGCATTGGTACGTGTGATCACTCTACTGCTTTGAAAGTTTTACTGGGGCTTTTCCAGGCTATGCTCGCGTCATTTTCATTGAGATTGTTTTTAGAAATACAGGGAAAACAGTAGTCGTTTGCCACACTTAGCTCATCTTGTACCAGTAGTTATTTCTTGTGTGTTTTCACACGTAATTCATTACCTCCATTCATGTTTATTGCCGAATATTCACGCAAAAAGAAAAACAAAGTCTTAGAGTTGGTGTCTTTTTTATTTATGATATATCACGCTGCTGAACACAGGTGCTGCCATTTATGAAAAGAACCTTTCGAGTACTTAATATTTTGTTTTAGAATTACAGTAAAGTATATTTTGGTATGACAAACGTTGGACACTCTGTTTGTTGCTGTGAGACGCAAGCAGTCCTGACACTTTCCATGAAAAGGCTTGGAATGTTGTGTTTACGAAGGAGGTGCGCCACCTTGATTTCACACCTGTTTCGAATCCTTCCTTCCACGAGTTTAACAAGCTTTTCTCTTGGTATTCAGTGTCAATTACGAGTCTTGACACTCGCTCGTTTCTTAGCTCATGTTCGCCTTCTGCCTTTGGGAGCGCTCCCACGCCACGTCGACGTATCACCTTCGTATTGAAGAAAAGTTTGTTTTATTTTTAGTCACAGTCCAGCCTTGAACCATTATAGATGCGGAGGAAGTATATAGATACTATTTTGAGATCTGATGCTCTGTACGTGAATGTGATTGTGTGTGTGTGTTTATATACGTGATTTCCTTTTTATACGTTGAGCACGACCCTTGAATATTATGGATGGGCCATAATACGTAGAAGTCTTACTTACCGTTGTGTTTAAGGGTCGTTTAAAGGGTCTTCGTTGTAGCTACGGTACAGTGGGGGGGGATGGGGTTTCCGTGGTGACACTGGTCTCCGTCCTGTAGCTGAGATAAAGTTACAGTTACAGTGAGGTCCCCGACTTAACGGATCCCCAGTCCTCCTGTAGCTACAGCATGACAGGTTCCCGTCCTGTACCTCTAGTAAGGTGGTCCTCACCCCGTAGTTACGACTCAGTGGAGTCCCCACGATAAAAGAGACCCACGTAGCTACAGTACAGTGGGGTCGGTCCCCTGGGTAACTGTGCGGTCCCAGTTATGTAACTGATAATTGGATACATTCCCGTTTCATTTTTGTCGGTGATTGGAAACTCGAGAGTGTGTTATGCGGGGAATGTAGAATGTTACGGGAATGGTTTAATACTTTTATCCACTTTGACTAGCAGCAGATAATAGCAGGGACGTGTGTGTGTGTGTGTGTGTGTGTGTCTGATCCTGTGTCTCTCTGTGTGTATTGTGCGTGTATATGTGTCTGTTCCTGTGTCTGTGTATGAATTGAGTAATTGTGTGTATCGTTCATGTTTGTATGAATGTGTGTATGTGTGTTTGCATGTTTCTATATGTGTGTATATATATGTATATGCTTAAGAGCATTTGTTTTGTTCTGGACTGAATACATGCATTGCACAATAACCATTCAGCGTTTAAGTGCCTTCCTCTTGATACAGCCCACATTAGGGACTTAGAACTTCCTCCCACATTTCTTATAGTCAGATGAGCAACGAGGATCCTGCGCACCGGGATATATATTCTCTCCGGAATGCCCTTGAGGCGCGGATAATGAGGCCTGAACCTCCCAGTAAATCCTAGTGTTGTGTCCGTTGCTCGGGTGTGGGCAGCCAGCCTAGCTAACCTCCCGTGGCTTCGACGAGTCTTCGGGGTTGCGTAGGATGTGGTTCGGGTCGGGTCGGGTCGGAGTCAGGGTCAGCTAGGACTCTCAGCTCTTACAGTTTATCGTTACTTGACGCAGTTACCTTCAGCTATGTACTTCCTGGGTACTGACGTTCGTTGTCAGGCGTGTATGACCCGTTGGTGTCGTTACCGACAGAGTCGGCGTAAGTTGTACTGGGCCTGAAGAACTATATACTTCCTATTGCAGGCTAAGCCTTGAACACCTCCTTAGGTATATTTTCTGGTCACCACACAGGTATAGCATTGGTTTATTTCAACGCTTTGTGGGCTGCCCATCTTGACACTTAGACATACGACTCTCTCCCTGTCAGCTTGATATTCGCACCCCTTTCATCCCGGCAATTTACCGAGGGGGGGTGGGGGGGGGTGGGAGGGTGTTTCTGTTTCACACGTTTTGAACTTTTAACGCGATAAGCTTTTTTTCCGGGAATCCATCAGCGAGGAGAGCGCTCTAAATTTCCCGTCAAAATTGACCGGCTTGACGCCTTCCTGTTACAGTTCTGTGTACGTGTTCAGTTATTTTAAATATGTTTAACAAGATATTATTATTATTATTATTATTATTATTATTATTATTATTATTAAATAACTCCAGGATCCCTTTCTTTGAGGGGGTGTTTGTAGCTTGTAGGCTGCGCTGCTTTAAGTAGCAGGGAAAAGACAAAATATTGTGGAATGAGAAAATCCCCGACGAGGCTGTATACTCTCTTTCGTCGACATACGACGATTAAAAAAAGAAAAAAAAAATCACTCGCCAAAGGTATTTATTTACATACGATCTCCAGAACACAAGTGTTAAGCGATATTTTTCCTGGCAAAATCCGGTGAAATAGTTCAGGTGGGTCGATGACGATTCTTTTGCACACACAAGAGCAGTGAGGAAATTACAGCTTGACGTCCATCCTCTTCAAATAAACAATTTTTTAGTGTTCTTTTACCACTTGCGGATGGCCAAGCAAATGGGGATAAAATTACGGTGAAATAATTGTTGCAGTGTGGCATCGCTTTCCCAGCTAACGAGAACGGTTGATTATATTTTAATGCGGTCATAATTGGTGTATATTTGTTCATGGCCTTTGTGGTTATTTCTGTACATGCTGCTGTTATTATTGCATACAGCCTTTGCTTATAAACTTGAAATAGTTGTCTGTGGATGGATAGATAGATAGATATAGATGTAGATATATATGTACATGAGATTTTGCTGTTGTCGTTGTTGTAATTGTTGTTGTATTTGCTTCTTGCTTACAGTTGGTATCATGTATACATTGTATAACTAGTTTACGTGTGTGGATACTATGTTTTCCTAGTAAAGGTTGAGCATCCCTAGTCCGAAATCTGAAATGCTAGGATTTTGGAGCATTTCGGATTTTCATATTAGTTATGTTCAACCTGTTTAGATACTGTGGCTGTTTGTTAATTGAAAGTGGTTGTTTTAGGAATTGTTATGGCTGTTTATGGCCATGCTTTTTAGCAGTTTGTTTACTCTCTTTGTTTGCATACTTACTGTGGTTGTTTATGAATGGTGATTAATTGTCAACAAACAATTATATGTACGACTTATGCTGTTTATGTACACATAAAGTGTATTTGTAGATGTGTGATTGTTGTTTATATGTATTCAATAACTGTTGATCCACAGAATGCCATCCCATGAAATGAGAGGTAACATAATGGGAGTTTGTATAGATTGATGTTTGTGTTTACTCATGCATAGTTCAAAGACTATTTCTCTTTGTCCAAACTGTTGCAGGCCAAGAGAGTGATCGTTTATGTGGGTCGTGCCCGACCAGACCGTCTTGTTGAGGAACTGATGGCAGAGATGGGGACAGTGGAAACTCTCAACTGCGTCATAGAACGAACAGAAACTCCTCCATTTTTTAGGTGATTTTGACTTGAGGTGTTCTGATTAGATATATATGATGTCGCAGGTTATTAGAATCCATGACGTCAGAAACTATGAACTGTGATGTCATGACTTTCTCACAGAAGGAATCATATGAAATATGGTATCAATATGAAATATTGTTGCTTTAGCTTAATTAAGTCAAACAGGAGCTGGACCCTAATTTGTATAAGTTACTGCCAATCTGTTTTATGTTGAGTATTATGCAATGTAACTCACATATGTTCTTGTTAGATACATTGATTCTGTATAGACATAGGCATTATTTTGATGACTGAAAAGAACTGTTTCTTATACCTTTACATGTACACTATCACATGGTATAAGCTAGTGTGTATGTGTGTGTGTGTAGGAGTAAATACACAGTACTTGTGTGGGGCAACAGGAGTGTAAAACTATTTTCTCACAAAACACAAATAGTAATCACAAATAAAATCTGTGGAGTAAGTCTGACATGCCAATGAGGTGCAGGAACTCTAGTTTATAGATACACTAGTTCTTATTGCTGAGTAATGCTGTTATGTGAACTATGAGTATTTAACATGCTGTTGACAGATTATTTGCCTGATATATGTTCAGATGAGTATGTACTTATGCTCTTTTGCTGTAGAGGATTATGCTTAGTGGTAAAAGTCTTGTGGATATTTAGAAAACTAGGCCAGTTTTGGTGAAATGAGCTTGTAAGCAGATCAAGTCTTTACTGAATCCTCTAATTTCATATTCCATGCAAAACTTTCATGTTAACTTCATATGCAAATGATGAAGTATACCAAGGTATGAAATGTTCTCCAGTCTCACCCACTTTCTGCACCAAATGGCTTTCTGGTTTGATGCTGTCTCCTAAACTCTGTCACCAACTTCTGGAGTCAGCTATCAAAGCCATGTCATTTACAAACAGCAGCTGATTCAAGTTCCCTACCCCACAACCCCAGCATCTAGTAGACCTACCCCATGCTCCAAGACCTGCACATTTACCACCCTCACCAACCCGCCCATGAACTGATTAAGTAGCCATAGTGGCATCACACATCACACATCCCTTCCATCACCAGGAACCACTCACCTTCATCTCATCAGTTAAACATCTTCAGGTCTATAAAGATTTGTATTAGATGGTAGTTGCAAGAATTTGCCTTACAAACATATGTATGTCATATTAACTGTCATAAGTTTCTCTGTAGACTCACTTCAATGCGGAAAACATCGTCTCATGGCGAGGGTGGTGGCGTTGGAGGAAGTGGGGCACAACAGGAGCAGGCATCCTCAGAGCGAGGAACACTTCACACAAAGCGACATTCAGGAGACAGTCATGACCTTCCCAGGGAAAGATACTCTCCACTGTAAGTAAAAGGTCACACTATATGACCTCATAGTAGTATGTTGTGGTAACTTTTGTGTTATTTTATATTTGTCTTAAAACCTGGTTTGTTCATATGGAAAATATTTCTCAATTTGGTTTCATTATCTGATGAACAACTTTGATTGCTTAGGAACACATCAGGCACTGGACGATTATTAAGGAATAAAGCATGTTGAGACCACAGGGATGAAATTGATGATTAATGCTCAACTTTAGGTTGTAAACATATATTTTGTACTCAAACAGATTTCCATTACATATACATTTAGGTTGTTGCTTTTGAATGTTATGACTTATATACCAAGCCATTGCAATATCTCCTCATATTTTTCATCAGAGTTTCAAGAGAACAGCGAAGTGCTCCCGGTTCTTTACGTAGTGTATCCAGTGTAGGGTCAGGGGTCTCCAGTGTCATTGCTGTTGATAACTCCAATGCAGCATCAACAACAGCAACAACAGCAGTTAATGTCAAATCTAGACCGAACTCCTCACTGGCCCCCAATTCTCTACCTTCTCACTTACAGGAAGATCTTAACCCAAATGGGGTTGAGGTGGGTTGTTTATACTTTATAGATAACTGCAAAATTTGATAATCTGGATCAGAATACTTTATCAGATTTTTTGTGCTGGAATAGTTAAATGGTTCACCCTTTGTCAAATATTTATCGATTACCCATAAACAGATTAAATCATGATGATGTCTTACAGTTTTGGTGATGCTCCTCCTTCACTGAGAAAAAGTCACCCTCGTCCTCTCCTTTTAGCCCACATTCCTTACTTTCTACAGTAAAAACTCCTCACTGCATTTGATAACTTTCCATATGTCGTATATATCTGTATCACCTTCCATAAGGCATCCCTTTCTCTATCAGTCCTGTCATATACTTTCTCCAGATCCATAGATGCCACAAACAAGTGACTCTTTCTCCAAGAAATTCTCACACACAATCTTCTGTGTAAATACTTGGTCTGCACACATTCTGTTTCTCCTGAAACTATATTATTCCTCCCCTCTCAGCAATTCTCTGCAGTGACACCACCCTTTCATTCACCATTGTTTTTCATATTTTAAGATTATGTTTATCTCAGCATAGGAAATATGTTTGCTTTCTGACCCATGTCTGATATAGCTAATTGACTGCTTCCATCTTTTCTAACTCAGACATATTTTATTGTTCTAGGCTGCCATGCCTCAAGAGGATAATTTTGCTATCCTGAGAGCTCAAAACAGTGGCACAAGTGGAGCTCCAGGCATAACAGGAGGAAGCATGGCAGCAGGTGTAGATGATGCTAGTGAGCGTTATGAACCACCACAACCTCATCCATTACCCATGCCAGAGTATGGAGGTTACTTTGCACCACTTACTGAGTACCTTCCTGATAGCTCTCAGCCTATCACTGCATTTCATAGGTGAGGTATTATGTAATTTGCAATTTACAAGTGTAAGGAGAACAGACTCCTGACTGTGACCTAATTATGTTATTAGTTGTATTAGATATGTATGCAATGATGAACTTTCTATTCAGATATTGGTGTAAAACAAAGCCATGAAAATGAATAGCTGCATACTACACTGCACTTACATGTAGATCCCTTTTTTAAAGTTGCATTATAACTCAGTAATATGTATCACCCTTTCCAGTTTATTGCAAATTCTGTCTGTGAATTATGTACATTCTATTTAATCATTTTCATGTTAGGAAAGCCATCTAGGCCTTACGTGGAGTTTCAGAATTATATGATATTTTGTTGGAAGGTATGTTCTGAATACAGGCCTGAAAATTGGTCTTAACAGAATTATTTGGAAAACAAGACATTGTAGGGAGGAAATGTGTGGTGTTTGAGGGGTAGGGTGGAGTGTGAAAAAACAAGTTGATTTATGGTAGGGAAAAACACCTTAAGGGAGTAAATTAAGCATTCAATTTTTAGAAAGGTGCTTTGTAGCAGAAACTGATGGTGTATAGAGGAACAGTGAAGTATTTAGACAGACATGATGGTATGTAGAGGTACTAGTTGTGTATGAAGGTTACCATATGGTATGTAATGTGACCATGTAAATAATTGATGAGTCCATGTGGTATGTGAGAAATAAGATGGTGACTAGAAAAATGATACAGTTTGGAAAAAGAAGCTGTAGGATAATTTAGTGGTATGTGCAGGAAGACTAATTTCTGGAAGAAAAAGTAAAGAAGAATTAGATATTGTGTGGAGGAAGGATAAGTTTAAGTAGGAAGTGTGTGTATATAGTTTGGAAGTCCTTGTGTCACTTTAGGATATGGGTTGAGATGTTTGTGAGTGAACTGATAAATTCTGTGTGCCTGATCTGTCCTTAGTTATTAGGAACAGAATTAATTTAGAAATGATAACTAGATAGTTTGATGTATTTTGAACATAGTATCCAACAGCTCTTTTTGACTGAAATCACTTTATTCATTTTTCCTCTTTCAGGTGCAACTTAGCAGTCATGTTAATTTGTGATGTGATAGTAGCAGGTATTGATGTTGATTGTCATAGTGTTGATTGGTCCATCCATGTGCCTCTGATGCTTCACATAATTACACTTGGACTGGACCACTCCAGACTTCTAGTTCACCAGCACTGTAAGGAAATTTTTGAGTTTTCAGAGTATACAGCACAACTGCTGGAATAATATGTATCTGATTAAGTGGGGTTTTTGCTCTCATAGTTCCAAAAATGGTGGTAATTCTTATCCACATCAGTATTATTCCAAGGCAGTCTTTCATCAGGGTTTTAATTTGACTCAACATGTGTTGGTACTTCATTCATTATATATCCTTTGGATGTTGCAAGAAAAGTAAGAATTTTGTTATAGAAGGCTTTAGAAGCTGAGAAAATTATTAGGTGTTTATATGTTGAGTGGTGATACTAACAAGAGAAAAGGAAAGCTGTGACATAGAATATGTTATGCAGTTAGAATTAAGATATGTCAAGCTTTGGAGTTTAGTCTGTCATTTGAATTTTGTACTCAGAGTTATTTTGTATACAAAGCTGTACGTATAAATAAAAAAGAATTGTCATTATTCTTATGTATTTTACAAAAAATACTCCATTCAAGAAGACAGTTTAGATTTAATGTATTGTATCATTATTCATAATGTTGGTTACTACCTTCGGAAGTTTACAAGAGAAAAAGAATCACATTTATCTCAGTTTTCAACTTACTCCAAGATTTTATTTTCTATGGCCAAAATAATTTGTTTCCTTACAGGCAAGATACTGCTGGTTCACCTTCTGACAGTTGTAGCTGATCACCGAGACCATCTTGGAGTGGCACGAGTTCTACTTAACAACAAGACCACAATGCTTGGTTATGGGTTGATTCCAAATAACATATTTACTCATAACAAGAATTTTACTGGTGAGAAGATTAGACTGTTGTTTAAATGGTTTGTGATGCTCTGGGAAGAGTAGTGTAAATAGTGCCTTTGAATTGCTTTAGAGCAGTGTTTCCCAAACTAAGGTTTTTTTCCCCTTGGGGGCATGAGGTGGATACAGAGGGGGATGTGAATCTATGTGCCCAGAACTATGATTTTTGTTTAAAAGAGGTTAAAAAGGGAACTCAGAGTTCTTTTCATTCAAAAGAAATTTCTCTCTCTTTAAACTTGCCACACATCCTTGCAAAACCAAAATATAGCAGTCACCTTTAACCATTCTCTGTCCATCACATCTCTCCACATGCATCTTATGTTTGTGTATGTAATGGGTACCACACTACTCACTGCACATGTATGTTTCACAATACTTCCACCCACTGATCTTCCCTCCTCTTCAGGTATGTTAAGATTTATTTCAGGATTCTTACTGTGTGTTTTAGTCGGGTTTTCTCCCCTTTTGATTTATTTTTTTATGGATTTTTCTTGTAGCTATGGCATAATGTGCAATACCTAGTTGTGGTCCCATAAGAAAGCTTATGGTTTCCTATTTAATGCACCTTATAGTTAGGTGTATGACTGTGAAGTGTGATGTTTGACACTGCAGTGTGGTGTTTTATTTAAGATAAAAAATATGAAGGGGACATGAGGATTTCATGAAAACCAAAAGGAGCATCATGCTAGAAAGTTTGGGAACCACTGCTTTACAATAATTATGGATGTGAGGAATATTAAGAGTACTATATGTAATGTAAAACAGAATTAAGTGGAAATTAAGGAAATAGGAATATATGAGAAGATTAACATTTAGTTATTGTGGAAGATATGTTTAGTTGTAGTGATAAATGCTTATATAAGATGTGTATGTGTTCACCATACATGCCTTTCATTACTCTTCTTGGGTTACAGGGAATGTTCAGGGAATAAGACACTAGGCTAGTGTGAGGGCAAGAATGAAAGAGGGTTTGGTATTTTAGATGAAAAAAGAGGTGTGGGACTGTATGGTAGAGTGTAAGGATGTGAGTTCAAGATTGATGTGGGTTAGAATTAAAATAGATCATGAAAGTTTAGTGTTGAGATTGAGATTGTTAGTGAGTGGACTGAAGAAGAATGTAGTGCTTTCTGGGAGGAGCTGAATGAGTGATTTGGCAGCTGTGATGCTAGAGATTGAATCTTAGTACTTGGGGATCTAAATATAACTGTGGATGATGCTGCATTTAAGGACATAATTGGGTAACACAGGGTCCATAGTGTAAATGAAAGTGAGGTCGAACTTAATGAGATGTGTCCTGAAAGAGGTCGATGATTTGGAATGCATGATTTAAAGATGCAATGGGTGCATACAGATGTGAGTGAGTGGGTATGGGGGTCAGTGGTTATTATTAGATTATGTAATAAGCGAGAAGTATGCAAAGGAGAGTTTGTTGGATGTAAACATGCTAAAAATGGTGGCTTGTGGAATACCTTATCATTTTTTGATTGAGGCAAGTGTAAGAGTTTGTAACAGATTAAAGAAAAGAGGTGGTGAAAGTGAGAAGGCTTGTCCAGAGATTCCAAGAGAGATTGAGTGAAGAGTAGCATAAGTTGAGAGTAAATGAAGTAAGGGAATGGAAGAGAACTGAAATGCATTCAGGGAAGCAGTGCTCATATGTGTTGGTGAAGTATGTAGATGTTGAAGTTAGGATATGCGAGTATGAGAAAGGGCACCATATGGTGAAATGTACAATTTTTTGTAAAACGTCTACAACTTTATGATTAGTAGAATGGAATTCACAGAAGTATTTACATTAATGAATAATCCCCTTACCATTGCACCATCCAGGGTTGAACACAGGTAACTCATGAGTCTTCCTCTATATAATCCAGTTTTTAGAGCATAAATGTATTATGTGAATGTGTAAATACATAGTATGAAAGTTCAATCAGTTGTTAACATAAGCCTTTCTTTAAAAAACAGAGGAACCTCCAACAGATCCAGCACCACCAATAGTAGCTGCACCTCCAGGTTTTGAGAACCCTCCTGACTCGGCTAGTGATGGAGGAGCCCCAGTTGGTATGGCAGATGACAACATGACTAACCCTGTTGTTATCACTTCAGATGATAATGCGGATACTGTTTCTGGTTCCTCTGCCACAGGAGCTGAACATGTACCACAGGATGATCTCCAATATAGTATTATGGCTCTTATAGATTATATTGCCTCCAGGTATGACTTTAGAATTTCTCTTTTCCAGCTTATTTATGTTGATATAATTGTTTTATGGTATATCCAATGATCTTTGGACTGTGAACTGCCTTTTATAGAACTTTTCTTTTAAACTTAAAGTTTTATGCAATATCCTAACATTGGTATACTTTTTTCAGTAAAAATCAACCTCTGTGGACATATGAAGACATTACATCAAAACAGTTTTCAATCAGAAGTGCTGAGCAGCTATCTAACTTTGTTCGACATGTTGTTACAGTAAGTTGTGATATTAGATTATACATATCTTGCCACTATACATAATTTTATAGCCATGTCTGATCACTGTAGTAGTATTCAAAACATATTTATGGCAGACACATTAGGTAGAAATAGTTGGTAGGAACATTTAGTAGGAGCCCCTGGAAACACTGTGCTAGAGTTGCCCTGTGTCATTGGCCTGTTAAGGGTGAGGTGCTGAAGGCTAAGAAGCAGCACTGGAGTTCACCAGTTATTGAGACTCTTTTGCTCTGGCCAGCCCTTGAGGAAGTTCCCAAAAGGAAGAGGCATTTGTTATGTTTGACAAGGAGAGATTTTATGTTTGTGGACAAAATGCCAACATTCCACATGTGGGTAAGACAGAGATAAAAGACAGCCACTTGGGTTCAGAGGAGTGTAACTTGACAACCGCTGAAGTGCTGGCTTACTACGCAGTTGTCACTAACCTTCTCGGCACCCAGGCTGGTAGCACCTGTAATATACCTCCCTGGACGGTGGCAGCCTACCAGATAAATATATATATGGATAGAAGTGTGCAATTTTCACTTTTTATCAAGTTTACATGAATACAGTAGAGACAGTGATTACTTTATTAGAGTTTTTATAGACTTCATATCTCAATTTTTATGTGTTCCACTATGTTTCATGTATCTTTGTAGGTGTTCAGCCACTCCTTGCCTCACACGCACATAGAAGAGCGGTGGGCCCAAATTGCACTACACTTGGCACTGTCTTGTTCCTCTCGACATTACGCTGGACGCTCTCTTCAGGTAAACTTGTTTTCAATTACATATTTTCATTCTCTTAATATCAGAGTATATGCTGATCAGGGAGTTGAGTCACGACTTATCTTGTTATGTATATCATTGTTGCAACCACAAGCAGGCAGAGTCTGCTAATACCTTTGTTCATCCATGTATATACCTTGAATATTTATCACATTTGTTAAGTGTATAGAGTAATTCTTGATGGTTCAACTTTAGTACTCAGGAAATATACTATGTATATGTTACCTCAAGGCAAAATAGAGTAACAGCATTATGATTTTTTATTGTATGATTTACTATTCATTTTTTATCTGAAGGCAGACTAACAGTTGGATAGGTTTATAGCCAAAGATAGCCAACCAAAAATCGGTATAAATGTTTGCAACATGTGGGTTGAACTTATCTTAGTCTCAAGTTCAACAGAAGTATTGTAAGTATTATGGTTGCTGTTGCTGCCTCTGCTGTTATTACTAAAAAAAGACACAGTGAAGTAGGCTACCTTTTCCCATAGGGTACTTAGGTTTATATAAAGAATGATTGCCTTGATATTTAAGTTAACTGGGACTATATCATTTTGTTTCCTTCACAAGGGGAAATAACCATATTTCTTCTAAGGTCTTTGTGGCCTTTCAGCTGTTCTGTCTGTTTAGAGATGGATGAAATTTTTTCAAGTAGGTATATGTAGTTTTTATACTATAAGAAAGTGGTTGCTGTTGATCAGAAAGACTATTTTACAGAAGCTCTTATGTATTTTACATGTGGTAAGGAGTTGGATTTGTGTGATAAAAATTTTAAGTTTTTAGAATAAACTATGAGTGGAAGTAGAGATGTATGGCACCTCAGGATAGATAAAAAAATAGAGCGAAAGAATATGTGCTGAAAGTATGTAGATTGTTGTCCCGGATTTGGAAAAGCCTCTTTATTAACTGCCCTGTTGTATATAAAGATTTTTTGTTATAGATGAGAATGCATGATTAACATTTGAATGTTTCTTTTACCTTTAAGATTGTGCAGTAAAGGTTATAGAAGTACATGAAGTGAAAGATTAATGAAAGCAGAATATTAACTACAAGTTTCAATCAGTCCTGTTTTCTTGTTTTTACTAGTTGATATGTATATATATATATATATGTGTGTGGTGCATGTGTACATGTATGTATATATGTGTGCATGCGGGGGGATGGGGTATTTTTCTTCGTCTGTTTCCTG
>JAYMFT010397098.1:0-19224 GCA_038088735.1 Panulirus argus
AATTGAGAAAAGGGAAAAGAAAAGACAGGGGAAAGTATTTACGAATTTTTGAGAAAGTGGAAGACTTGTCTCTTGAAATGAGCCAGGCCATAGTTATTGGGAAATACGTGAGAAGGTAGAGAGTTCCAGAGCTTCGACGTGTAGGGAAAGAAGCAGATATCAAATCGACCCACACCCTTGAGTTGCCGATGACCACACAATAATCATGCGACGCAACAGCTTGACGAGTGTTGCGAGGTCTAGTTAGTGGTGGAGGTAAAGAAGCAGCCATCTCTCAGGAGCAAAATCTCTTTTTAAACTCTAACTTTTGTTTATTTATTATGGCCGAAACTTTGTCATGGCAATGTCTACCACCTGTGTTTGGTCAAGGCCTTCGAAAGACCTGTTATGTAGTAGTAGTAGTAGTAGTAATAGTAGTAGTAGTAGTAGGAGCAGGAGTAGTAGTAGTAGTTGCAATATGTCCTATCCTACCAGCTCATTAACCAAGACTGCCCTTACAGTATCGTCAGATAGGGATGATCTGAACAACTATCACTGGCTACCCTCCCCTTTAGCAACGCCATCTAGATGTGGTAAGCCACAACTTCTTCCCCCAAGACCGCCATGTCCTTGTTACAGACACATGGGATATCCTCTGTTTCTTAAAGGATCCCGTATCGTATCTTCTTCAGAGAATCCTTCAGATTAAGGTCTGAAGGACCTCATACCGTCCATTACTCCGGGTAGGGATAGATTAGATTCCATCCTACACGTCTATCCACTTAGAAGCAAATCCTACAACACTTTGCTCAAGTGATGCCTTGCAATGGACGCAACTGGGTTGAGTTAAAAGGTCTCTTACCTTCATAGTTTCCTCGTCCCTGATATTCAGGCGAATCCCTCCCAGAAGTGTCCAAGCTGCCAAGACTCGTCCCTCTGTCAAGGTAAAAGGAATAGATATACATAGAACGATCTCATACGCTGCACTATTTATAAATATTTGGAGGACCTTCGACTCGGACAGGGACGCCCTCATCATAGAAAACGTACGTTAAGCTTTGAAGAAAATGAGCTCCATTTCAGGGATAACTATACAATATTTCACTCACTAGTCGGAAGCTGATTAAGAAGCTAGGAAAAAGATAAGCCGTATCTGTATGAGAAAACAAGCTTGCCTGTTACGATAATGTACGCATCTATTTCAATATCTGATATCTGCAGTACCACATACTATGACATTTTCATCAATATATTTACGTATGTAGCGTTTCTAGTTAATGTTTACGTAGATGTAACAAAGTAATATAATAAATCACGATCTTTACATGTGCCCATATGTCAAGTAAACAGGATAAACTGTTGAAAAAGTTAATATTTTGAAGCCTATCTGACATCTGAACTAGCCTGTGCAAAATGACTGGATTATAAGCGTCATAGCCTTAATATGAAGACGTAATCCTCTTCATAGATAAAACATATATATCAGTGTGCTTAACACTCTCTATTTATCAATATAAATATGGTCCTTATGAAAAGGAGAGGACATGACAGTGCAATACAAGGTGCTACATACAACAACATTGGATGTTGGGGATTTTACAACACACAATTGAAGGCAAAGTAACATAATATAACGGTGAGCAAGGCATGATAATCTCATTCTTATCCAAGCTAAGCCCTATTTCTATCATCTAGCTGGCCTGCCAACGTCAATAATCGTAATTAAATACATTTATGCCCAACCAAACTACAATCGAAGCATTCTATTGGTATGCAAGTTCATTAGTAGGGGTCATTTTGGAGTTGGGAGGAGTAACAGTTCCTTCTGTGTATACATTCTTTGATGGAACCCTTCTTAAAATGCTTCCTACTTCCCTTAGACTCCTTAAAGTCAACGCTGCCAAGACTCTAAACGAATACTGGTGGACGGGGAGTATTTACTCTTCGTGGTTGTAATAAGATGGACTATCTTTTGTGTCCAGTGTCAAAGCTTGTTGGAAGGAACGAGCCTGAGGTTTCATATACCTGAGCCTCCTTTTGGGGTGGTTTCCAGACTACTATGTACTTCTTTTGGGGAGGAGTCAACAGATCTTTCCCATTCCTAACTCTTCCTCTACAGGGGGCGCTCTGCTCTTGTCGAATATTGACCTCTTGTTGGAAGGGAATGGAAACAGAAACACTTTCCCTTAAAAAGTGACCAAATGGCATTTGTTTCTCGATGTATTCAACTCTAACTCTTTCCAGACCTTTCATCAGAAGGTCTAAGTAAGTTCTGATATCAGGTGTGAAGCATCAGTCTTCTGGGAGCAAGTTCCAGGGACTTTTGTCTCTGTTTCCCATGTCGGGTGACGTGAGAAAATCTCTAGGGGTTTCAAATGAACTGTTGGTACGGTTCGTCCCAAGCCTACGTTCGAAGCCTTGAAGCGGGTTTGAACCACTGTCTCGTTCCATCCGAAGCATTATGTGTAGCTTAAGCGGATGGTACTAATTCCAGGCATAATGATCACTTGAGCATCTAAAAGTATATATCTTGAACCCCCTCCCCAAAGATCACCCCTAATTTGCACCCAGTGTCAGTCGGGTGTTGACTGGATGAGACTCTTCATCCTCTCCTTAAATGTGAACCTGGTTCTCCCATGTTCAAGCACCTATAACACCCCATCCCCAGGTCCTAGTCCTACCTTTTACTTACCCAACACCTCTCCTCTCCAGTGCAAGGATGTCCTCGATTGCTAAGGATGTTGTGTGTAGCCACTATCCCCCTGGCAGCCCAATACACTTAAAGCACATTCTCCACAGACCCACCTCTCGTATACAACGGGCCTAATATATTATGATTATACGGGCCTAAACATATTATAACTTTGGTGAGAATAACATAACTAATAATGTATATATATAAATCAATAAAGGCAGTATATAAACATACATATATATATATAACCATGCTTCTTTTCAAAGAAAGAAATCATAGTTGCAACATTTTTTTGAATAAACAAAACTTACAGTTTTACACATGGCATGGAAGAGAATAGAATACAACTTGAAATATAACTTCCTAACTAAACACTTTTGAAAGACCTGTTCACAGCTCAGGTAATCAGAGGTCTAATTTTATTATAGGTTTCCTAACTCTGTTTGATCATGGAATATTCCCTCCATCAAGTTTTACAGTTCTATCTACACTCTGGACATGATCAGTGACAGACATATCACAACTACAGTCAGCTGACACAGTGAGTGGATGCTGCAGAACATCATCTTTGACTTCATCACCTTGACAATCAATTACAACTGTATCAAGTTTATCATCATGTTCTGCTGCTACATTCATCTCGTCATGTGCATTAAATAATGTGATCTACATTTCACTATATATTTTCTTTAAGGTTTTACTTGCATTACTTATATCAGTGGAAGGGAAGGGTGGTTGGGTGGGCAGTTGCTTTCAGATGAATTTTGTGTTAAGGATTTCATGGTTTTCCTGTTTAGGTGCGAGGTTGGTTTGCAGGTGATTTTCTAATAGTGTCTCATGAACATATTTGTGTGTTCTTTGGCAGAAGGAACTTCATTGGAAATAGTCAGTATGGATTGGCACAAAGAGTGCATCTTCTTTTAAGTGTCTTAGAATTGGTTACTTTGGATTTTGTGGTTTTGTGTGTTGAGGAAGGACTGCCAGTTTTCAGTTTGTCTCTCAGTGATTAGACTTGTGGTGGTGTAATATACAGAGTCTGAACTTGCACTCTTGTTTCTGTTGATGGTGTAGATGTCTATGCTTTATGAGGTGAGCCATGTGTGGGGAGTTTTGTTTCATGTATTGTATGAAGGTTGGGAAGTGTGTTTGCCTGTTGTTTGTGAAAGTATTTTTGGCAATTCTTTGGACTGGGTGCTTCAGATAGAGTGTTATCAAGTTGGGCAAGAGGTCAGAGGACAGTTTGCGTAGCATGCTCCATTTGGTCCTCGAGTCTTGTGCTAGTGAGGAGGATGCGAGATCTTTTTCATACATGTTCACAATTTCCCATGTGAATGAGATCATAAATGGCAAATGAAATGATGCTGCCCTTATTGTATTTATTTATTGGTTACATTATTAATTATCCATACAAATGATACTGCATCTATAATCCACATAGACAAGTATTGTTCCTCAATCTGCGTGCAAAACAGATGATTGAAGCCTTAGAGAAAAGTGGATCCCCATTTAGCTCTTTCCTCTGTTCCTACTCATGAATAGTGATACAAGAGAGGGGGATTTCTGGCCTCCAGTCCTTGCCCTCTTAGTCACCTTGTATGTCCATGAAATTCTTTGAAAATCAGAGGGATTTGTACGTGGCATTCATGGATCTAGAGAAAGCATATGATAGGGTTGATAGAGATACTTTGTGGTAGGTCTTACGAATACATGGTGTGGTTGGAAAGATACTAGAAGCAATGAGAAGCTTTTATTGGAAGTGTACGGCTTGTGTGTGTAAGTAGGGAGAGAGGCGTGTGTGTTTTCAGGTGAAGGTAGATCTGCAACGGGGCGTGTGATGTCTCCATGGCTGTTTAATTTGTTTATGGATGGGTTGGAGAGGGATGTAAATGCAAGGGTCTTGGAGAGAGAGGCAGCTTTGTGTCTGTAGGGGCTGAGGGGGCCTGGGAAATGAGTCAGTTGTTGTTTGCTAATGACACATCACTGGTGGCATATTCAAGTACAAAACTTCAGAAGTTGGCATATGGGTTTAATGTGAAAGTTTGATATGTTATAAGGGCCTGTAGCAGAAGAGTTTTTTACATTTTAATTGCACTGCTTGTATCAGTGGGAGTGAAGGGAGAGTGGGCAGTTGTTTCTGTGTGGATTTTGTGTATTTCATGTTTTTCTGTTTTGGTGTGTAGTAGGTTTGTGGCTGATTTTTGAATAGTCTCAAAAGTATGTTGGTATGTCCAATGGGAGAAGGGATTTCTTTAGAATGGGTGAAGAGTACCTCTTGAGTCAGGGCTGGACTGTCAAATCACAGTGGGATAATAAATTACATTTCTTTCATTTATATTTTATTTCACATATCTAAGAGACAAAGAAGGAAAAAAATGTTAGTTCAATATCACAAAACACTTAGCTTGTGACTAGGAAACAAAATATCAACAATTTACATTAAAAACATCGTTATATAAAGAAAATATATTTTACTTGACTCATTTAGCTTCAAATATATCGCGCTTTGCACGGACGGTACCCTCTGTTATGTAAACTTTTGGCCTATCTTTGACCCGAAATGTATCGCGACGCTCAGCCCGAGAGCATGGCTGTCGGCAAGACTTTGGTGTTGCACAATCTTTGGTGCTACATGACTTATTGCCAGCATTTGAGGTGCCAGTGGTATGATGAACTGGACATGGAGGGCTTGTGACACTGATCAGTCGATGACCAGCATGTAGAGCACTAAATTTGTGTGTCAGGAGGGGTACCAAACACCCCTGCCTTATTCGAGGTGATGTGCGTCGTGGACCATCAGACCCTGAACCAGACCCATTATTTCTCTCAAAAAAGTCCACAATCTGACGAATATCTGTGTCTACCTCATAGTCTGACAAACGGCTACCAGGCATAACATCCTCACTCTCACACAAAGAAGAGAGATCACAAGAGTTTTGAGGGTCATGACAGCAACCAAGACTAGACAGATCTTCTGAACTATCTGTTACAACAGATGATGATCTCTGTACATAACACTGATGACCCGGATCATCATCTTCAGTAGACATAAGAGAAGCAGTACTCAATTCTGAATATGATAAGCACAGTTCTGGTGTACCCACTCGTTCAACATCACCAACACTAAAAAACCCACTTTCTCCTGAGCCACGACGCCGAACTGGTCCTCCTAAGTGGCCACTCTGTAATACTGCACTTCCCCCATCACCTCCACTTCCCAGGTCTGTACGCGTGATACTATTAGCTGGCCCATCTTCCTCTGTGTGGATCGACGTTCTGCATATTTCATGTTGCCACACTGATGGGCTAACTTCTACACTGGATACAATAGTCAACTTACACCTGCATTCTGTCACTTCCTTTTCACAAACTTTTGACTTTTTTGCACTGTGCACACACTGGCATTGTTTTCTATTATTGTCAACTTGAGAGGAAAACTGTCTATGGTTTACATGGCACTGACAATGAGCAGGAGATGCATGAGGACATAGGCAAGAATCTGAAGTGTGGATATGCTTGTTTGTCTCTATGCTTGTTGAGTGTACTAAGAGACCTGGATAATCTGGCAGGGAGTGGCAATACCGGCCACCTTCCTGCAGAGCCAACTGTGACCTTGCAGGCAATTTAATCTGTGCAAAAGGATTGACAGTGCCAGTGGATGGTTGGAAGTAAGGGTCGGCTGCACTCATCTTCTCAACAATTTCCTGAGGTGTAACAGCAGTTGAGCCAGCCAATGTGGTGACTGGGTGGGCCGTCCCTGGGACCCCTGGCACACATACATTTTCACCCACTTGGCTGCGCAGCAATTTGAACGTATCATCTGATAATGATCGACGATGACAAACTGCCGGTAAAAATAAAAAAAATGTAATACTGATAGGGAATATGTTTCTAACACTAGGCTATTCTGAATGTCAAAGAAAGTAAATCATATCATTCATAACCGAAAGGAGAGACACTAAATGCATTGTTCCTACTTGATACTATACATTCACAATCATGAGGAAAATATCATTATTAAGTAAATTACAACTAGGCAATGAGGCCATTGTTCATTTGTTAATAACACTACCATAGCAAGACTGGAGAAACAATTAGGAATAAACTGTCTAACATCATCAAACCAGTGTTTTATACCAAACAAACTATATCAAAATAAACACTCTTACACCAGTTGCTCTGCAATCTCCTACTTCCAAACATCCTGATTTCACCTGTTATGATTAATTCTGTAATAGCTCAAGTCATGATCCTTTTTCCTTTATATCATTTTCTTTCAACCCTATTATTACCATCATACAGTAAGTTACCAGTTTCATTTGCACTTTACACAGCTACATTCTTTTTTGTTTATATTCAGTGTTACACCTTATAATTTCACTTAATCTTATTCTAAGAACATCTTTAAAAACTTTCACAATTTACCTCTGAGTTTCCTAGGACAATGTCTTGATGATGGAGCAGTGAGCTGACTGAGTAATGGTTCAAGTTTTACAGTCAGTTCTTCAAATGTTGGACGGGAAGCAGGCTCAATCTGTGAAAAGTCATTATTAGTTTTAAGGAAATAGCAGTTATCCTTTTGTTAGCCAACGGTATGAGTTGTTCTGTAACAACCCTCACACTTCTCAGGTCACCTCATGAATGCAGCTCACCCACACAGCCTCATCCCCTTGTGCAGTACATGACCAGAAACATTTATATAACCTGTTATTATCTTTTTCCTGCAACATTAACAGAATCATTCTGTTTCTGTATATTGTGCAAAATAGTTTATGTATTTCCCTGAAAGTATAAGCCCATGTGTGTTACTACCAGCAACTGATAATCAAAGGTAAATTTATGCAACTTCTTTCAGTACATATTTCCTGCAATATTGTAGAATTATTTCATGTTCATGTATGTAAGACTTTATCTGTTCACTAGAAGTAACAAAAATAAAAGGAAATATTCTAACTCACAACAATAAAGCTAAACACAGAATACTGTCTGTACATGTAAGATGCTACAGTATCCATACCAAAAACTAAAACCAAGCATGTTCTTAATGTTAATCAAACAAACAGAATCAAGTTCTTTGTGTTCATATCTCTTAAGAATTTCCTATAAATATCTTACCTGGCAGCACTCAAAAGCCAACTGCAAAAATAAGGCAGGGCAATCCTGTTGGCACATTTGGTAAAAGTCCAGATAATGTACCCCAAAGTTATGAGTTCTTGGTAGAATATCTGGATCAGCTTCACATCTGAAATATACAATATGAGTATATATCTTGAAAAAAATGAAAAATTATATTGTATTTTATTTCTCTGAAATTTCACTGACTGTATGCAGAAATCTTCACCATTCCTTAATACAACAGGGGTTAAATAAGCTATTACAACAAATACTCCATGCAAAACATGGCAATAACAAAGCCAGGTAGAAATGACTGCATATGTTTAATAGCACTGCAGAAGATAGGACCAGTTTGGGATTCTCAGTCAATCAAAAACTGTAAATCCAACAATACTCATTAATTGATTAAAAAATTTTTGCCTTTTAGAAGGTAACTTGAGCTCATTTTCATTCATTTTTTTTCATTGTGTTACAAGCTATATCCTTTGTCACTAACCTTGTCTACTATGCTGTAACTCATTAAATACCTCTCCCATGCTTTACTTCTTTCCAGAACAGTTTGTTATTCCCATTCAAATTCTATTTCAGTTTTCTCCCAAAACCCTCATTTCCTTTCCTTTTAGATATTTATACCATTCTAACTTCCCTATTTGAGACTATATTCTACACCCTTTTCCTTTTTTTTCATGCCATTTTTCTGGCAGATCTGCATCTTCTTCCTGACTATCTTTTTCTCCTCCACCAACTAAATTGAATCTTTATTCCGTCATGCTGTACCCCTCTGTCCACAGTCAATACACAAAATGCCACACACCCACGCAGCAGCCTCTACTAATGCCTTCAACTAAATTGAATCTTCATTCCGTCATGCTGTACCCCTCTGTCCACAGCCAATACACAAAATGCCTCACACCCACACAGCAGCCTCTACTTATGCCTTCACATCACCTCGACCTCACCTGTTTCAAATCCTCTCAGCATTTCATTTAACTTATCTCAAAAGTTAAGTTCCACTCTCTTACCCCACAAGTCAAGTCTACAGTGCACCATGTTAAGCAATGTTAATACCAAAGAACCCAATATCCCAAGCAAACTGGAGTTGGTCTACACATAAACAGTGGTAATATCAAATTGGAATTACCTTTAAATACTAAAGTAAGGAGTAAAACAGTTATTTTGTAAGGGTGATGATGAACTTCAAAATACTCAAATGATACGGTAAAAGAATACCTGGCAATCAGTTCACACACGATGATACCAAAGCTGAAAACATCAACGTGATGGTCGTACCAGTCACCCCGTATTACTTCAGGAGCCATCCAGTATGGAGATCCTACTTGTCGCAAACGCATACACCTGCAAAGAAGTCAGATTTTTAAGTATGCACTAGTGTATTATAGTTGTCTGTATATTATGTGGTTGCAATAAAAAGAAAGCATTAAGTATAGTGAACAGAATCTTTTCAGTAATTTTTGAAGGATATGGTCTCCCTCACCTATACCAATTCACAAGTGCCAAATCTGCACATACACATTAACTTTTGCTAGCCAAAATTTATTTTGACAAAGCTAGGATTCACACCTATGGAGTTGTACGTACCTATAAACATATTTGAAAGAATAAACATTATTCTATGCTTGTCCAAAAGAGATGAAAAAACATTAAACGGCTGTCAAATTTCTAATACTCATACAAAGATAATTAAGACATGGTGAAAAGAACAATGAAGGTTATGATAAACAAATGAATAAATGAAGAAGGTAGTCAGTAATCCTAACTCCCGCCCATATATTTGTGAAGAATAAACTATCATTCAATGCTTGTCCGAAAATGATGAAAAATTACCATTAATAAAACAATTTTAAATTATGGTGAACAATAATAACTATGAAAATGGAGGAAAGTGGTAGCATTTACATACGAAAAAATCAAGTCCATTATTCAACACTTGTCCAAGAGTGATGAAAAACACATTTAAAGCTCACCAAATTACTAAAAATAATAGAATTATGTATAAAACATGGCAAACAACGAGAGTAAAGAAAGCCTGCAGTTCCTATCTATCTATATCTCTGGTGCCTGTTCCCTCCTGAAACTTCCACAAAGGGGTGGCCATGGCAAAAGAGCTTCCACAACTGGTGAACTCCAGCGCTACTTCTAAACCTTGTGCTTCACCCTTAACAGGCCACTGGCAGAGGGCAACTTTAGTGCATTGTTTCTAGAGGCTCCTACCTAATGTTCCTACCAACTACCTCTACAGCTGCTGCCTTCCTCATTTTGTTTCTTTATCTTAGCTCTCAATTTTTCCACATTCTAGTTATCTTTCTGTTAACAGATGCAGTATGACAAGCTTTTAATGTTTTATCATCACTTTCAGACAAGCTTAAAACAAAGGTTTATTCTTTTCAAATGTATGGGTGCTGGAGGAAGGCCTGCTGCCTGGCTGTTGCCTCCCTCTCCTTGTTTGTAGATTATGTATTGTTGAGTCCAGTACCCTTATTTACAAAGTTCATTCTATATTATTAACAGCATTTTGTTGCTAAATTGCTATAATTGCAAGGACAACTGAGTTGATACCATGACAGGATGAAAATACTGGGGACAGAGAGGGAATACTCCAATACTCCAGTGAAGGGATGGAGTTCAACAGTTATGGAGACTCTTTTGCCATGGCCATTGCCTTGAAGGAGTTCCCAAAGGGAACAGGCATCAGAGAGTATAGATAGAGAGGGGAAACGTAGGGAACCAGGAACCTAAAGAAGCAGTGGGGCCTGATATGATGTCCTTTAGGCCCAAATCAAAGAAAAGAAGTAAGATATAAACAGTCTACAGTTTTTAGAATGTGTTTTAATAAAAATTTCAACTGTGCACTAACTTCTCATGTGGGATGGGCGCAGCAAGACCAAAATCTGCAATCACAGCCGTCAGCTTATGTTCACCACCCTCCTGTGTGGACTTGATAAGCACATTCTGAAAAAATCATAAGCTAGTGTAACTTTAAAGATAACTCTGGCATTAACCAATCACTTTCTCACAATCTTATCTCTGCAAAACTACATGTTCATTACTCCTGTTTCTTATACAGTACGTACTAAAAAAATCACAGTGGATTACATTTTCAGCAATAAGCTTTTAAAAACTTTCTAAGTAAATCAACAACTGTGTCATCTATTACCTTAGAAGTGAGATCTCTGTGAAAGACCCCTTTGGAGTGAAGATAAGCCATACCCCGAGCCACATCCAAGGCCAGAGATACTCGTGTTGCCCATGGCAAGATGACTGCATGATCTCCAATTAGAGAATCGAGGGACCCTCCATTTATGTACTGAAAAATTTGCATTTACATTAGTTACACAATCATCTCAGTATAAAACTCATCACGTTTTGATTACATATATTTTTCATGTGAAAAGGCTTCACGTAACTTTACACGAGAAATTTTGTGAACATTAGTATCACACTGCCCTAATCACTTCATACAGTATTCTGAGAGGCAGATTTACTCAATGATAACTATTTACATCCTCAAAGTACACAAGAAACCTAATGATGACTCATCACTTCATACAGCTTGCATAATTTAAACTAACATGGCACTTTACAGAAACTGAAGAATGAGGCCATTTGGAGTTTTGTTATGTACATTATTGGCAATAGATCAAGTGCATCATACATCTTGGTTAGTTTTTATATATGCTGACTAAAAGCAAACTTGTCATGAGGTCTAAAGATATGACTTTAGGTATCGTGTTACTCATTAATAAACTTGATATTAACTGCATTACCTCTGTCAGTGCATGAACTTGTCCCTCATTAACACAGACACCATAATATCTGTAAATAAAAATGGTTTATTATTCTACTAATTATCAAAAAATATAAAATGTATTCAAGCAAGTTACTGAACTGATACTGTTATTAAGACAACTACTACTACAGGTAGATGAGCTGAAAACTGAAATGTCCCAAACACTGGCTATTTTTGTGACTGCTCCACCGGTTTACAAAAAATCCCCATCACCAAATTATTTCTGGCAATGGATTTGAAATTGGTATCTAAAACCCTCTCCTTCCTCCACATTCTTTCCATTAAAACTCACACTCCAAACAAGCTGTCTCTCTCTTTTGCTAAACTTAATTATCTTACTTTTAGTCACATAAACTTGCAACTTTCTCCTTTCACACACTCTTCCAAATTCAGAAAGTAGCTTCTGCAGTTTCTCGTTGAAATATATCGCCAGAGTTGTGTCATCAGCAAACAGCAACTACCTTATCTCCCAACCCCACCCCTTACAGAATAAGGACCTGCCCCTCTTTCCAAGACCCTTCCTTGCATTCACCTCCTTCACCATTCCACTCATAAACCATGCATTATGGTGACATCATAACTGCCAAAGACTTTTACCTTCACTTGAAACCATCTATTCTCCTCCCTTCTTAATTACAAACATGACTTACTCTCCTGATAAAAACACCTGACTACTTTAAGTAGCTTTCCACCAACACAGTATAATCATAACACCCTCCATGAAGCATTTCTATCAACCCAATAATATGCTTTCTCCAGATATATAAGTTCCACATATATATATCCTTCTGCTTCTATAGGTATTTCTTTTAGTATAAAACCTGCAGCTCTAAGGCTACATGACAATAAGAAAAGCAATAACAGACTCCACTGGAGCAAAATATCTTTCTACTAGATTGTACTTCCTTTTGTCAACTAATAATAATATATGTACAAGTAATACTATGGACCATAAACATTTAATGCTTGCCTTTGCTTAATTTTTAAGCAGCATCTTTATCATTTTGGCTATCATGTTAGTTTTATGAAAACTGCCAGCTCTCCAATACCGAGTTATTCATTTGGGTATCTAAAAATTCCTAGATGTCCATGGCTGGGCTCACAAGCACTTTGACAATCTATTACAACCCTAGTAAGGAACACTCCTCAAAAAATTAATCACAGGCATCCAGTAAACCTTACTGAACAGGAATGTTTCACTTGGCATTACTTTTGGCTCTGACTTTGATTGGACAGGTCAGCTATAATGCACGTAAAGTGAAAAATCTACAAAAAAATATCTCCTTTCCCACAAAAATACCATCCCATTTTGGGATGGTATCCAGAGTATACATGAGAAGAAATGAGATGTTTCTAAAGGTGTATGCTTACAATAAAAAGCAGTATGCATTATTGAGCAGCATATACCATTAATATAATACAAAGTCAGACAGTGCAAATGCATACATTAACTGATAATTAGAGGCACAACTGCAATGTTCTAAAGACTTTTGCTTATGTCTTTGGAGAAAAACAATATAATTACTTCATTATAAAAACTTGTTTGAATAACTTGGATTATGGAGTTTCAGAGATAGGACACCAGGAAAACTGAAGACCCCAGAAGATACCCTTGCACTTCATACAAATGACATGAGGAGAAAAGTGACTGACCTAAGGATGTTGGGGTGATGTAGACGGTTCATGAGTTCTACCTCCCGCAGCATGTTGTGACGGTTGCTGATGAGCTTATTCATCTTGAGCACCATTACGTCACCTGTCACCCGATGCCGAACCTGTGGAGAAGAGAGCATTTTACCACTGTGCCTCAATAGGAAAACAAAAGTAGTTAACTTTTGTAATAAAAAACACATTAGTTCAGAAATAATAAGACTGTCTTATGGAACATGACTAGTTACTTACTATGTAACCAGCTTACATGTTTTATTACATTTTACTACTTGAAAATGAAAAAACATCATACTTCTGTTTATGCTTATATTTCAAATATACACACTCACTTCCTGCCCAGGAAGTCCTTTCTGTCTTTCTGAGGCTCCTACAGCACTCAGGAAGCTGGCTTCCTCCACTGGTCAGGACCACAGATCATAGAGTTGTGATGTTTTGTATTGTATGTACAAATGTGCAGAAAGTGCAGGGCAACTGAGTATTAGGTGCTCCGTATCTTCTTTATGGCAGATGCATCATGGACAGGAAGGGTCTTGGGATATGCTGGAACGGTGTTTGTGGTGTCGTAGTTATAAGTGAAGTCTGGGGAAGGTAGTTTCTGATGGGATGGAGTTTAAGACTAAGTTGGGAGGTTAGTTGTTTACTGCTTGCTTGGTTTGGTCCATGTGTGTAAGTGTTTTGTTAGTGTTATATTTGTTTGGGGTAGGGGGGGATCAGCAAGTAGAGATTACTAAAGTGTGAGGCAGGGATAAGATTTTTCATTCTACTTAGGGGTCAGTAGTTAGTCACAAAGTGGTATGGGTGGGAGGGATCTTGTGATGTTGCAGAGAACTGGGTGCAAAGCATAATGAGAAGGGACCGTACTGGGAGGATTTTTGTTTTGTTTTGAAGGTGTTGTGTGTTTGTGGACGCTAGCAGCCAGTGATTGTTTTGAGTGCACTATTTTGTGTGGTTTAGAGCTCTGTTATATCTACTTCTCTCGTTTATGATGATGGTTGGTTGGTTGGGCTTCAGGCCTATCGAATGACAAGGTCTTTAAGGCTGTCAACATCAAGTTATAACACCAACTGAATGATCTTGAACAGCTGAAGGTGTCCAAGATAATTCTAAGGCTACAGACACTTCTGCCATGTATACGGACTGAGGATGATAATTAAGATGATGCCAGTAACAGGCACCCTTATGGAAGAGAAGACCAAACTTCAGACTCGATGATGACATTCATTTTCATGAGTTGTCTTTGCAACAGATGTTCCTTCACACTTCATACCAAGGTTACCCATGGAGACAGAACATGATATATGCCAGCCTTGCTCCCATTCTTATCAAAAGATCTTGCATTAGAGAGTCTTACAGAACCAGATACAATCATCACTCAAGGGGCGGGTCAAGGATTCTTTTTAATGGAGTAAGCAAACAGTTCTAAATAACTTACAGAAGTGCACTGCTATGGGAAAATACGGGGAAAATGCAACATGTACTGTAACTAATTATTTCCTTCTTTGAAAAAACAAGAACAAATCATAACTATACAACTGATATATTTCTGGTTCATAACTGTCCTCCTGAATGAAGTCAGCTGTAGAGCTTCTTCTCCACTATCATGTGACTGTCACCACTCTGTGTTATAACTGTCACATGACCATCCCAAATGTCACCATTCATGTTACAACTGCAATAGGACTTACTACTGTCACCACTCATGTTACAACAGTTACATGACTGTCCCTACTGTTACTGATGTTGAAACTGTCACATGAGTGTTCCTACAGTTACAACTCACGTTACAACTGTCATATGACTTACTACTGTCACCACTCATGTTATAACTGTCACACGACTGTCCCTCCTGTAATCACTCATGTTACAATTGTCAAATTACTGTCCCTACTTTTTCAACAATCATGTTACAATTGTTGCATGACTGTACCAACTGTCACCATTCATTATACAATTGTCACATCACTCACTACTTACACCACTCATGTTACAAGTGTCACATAACTGTCATTACTGTCACCACTGGTGCTACAACTGTCATATGGCGGACCCTACTGTCTCCTCTCACGGTACAACTGTCGCGTGACTTCCTACCGTCTCTAGTTATGTTACAAGCGTAACATATCTATCTCTGCTGTTCCCATCTGTGTTACTACTGTCACATCGCTCAAAACTGTCTCCACAAGTCACACAAGATCCACTGCAGTGTCACATACACTTGTAACACTGCTGTTACTAGTGTGTTAGTGTATGTTACTACTGCATCTATGACAATTCGAGACCCGCAACAAAAGGCCCTCTTGGCTACCACGTAAGGTCTTAAATCCCATAATATTCACCGCGTTTTCTGCCATGCACTCATAAGCTCCAGCTATAGTCTGTACGTGTGTCACTGTGGCCCTGATTTTCAATTCCTCTAGAGTCTATCAATGTACTATCAAGTTGCACTATTTTTTTCTAGCTTCCTCAAGCTCACAGCTATGATTTTCCACTCCCACTCATATGCCTCATTTGAATACGGGTCTTCACCTTACTTTACGATGGTTTGGGAGGTCTTCTACCCCCCACAACTGGGTCTATGACCGTACCCCACTCAACCTTACTTATACTTTACAATGGTTTTAGAGGTTTTCTACCTTTTCGGGGAAAAAATATCGGGTCTCAGCTGTTAGAAGAGACATGGGAAGGCGAAGAGTCCCAAAGTTAAGCTATGTAGGGAAAGAAACAGACACCACAACGGCGCACAGACTGGATATATTTAGTACTTTTTCAATGTTTTTTAAAGAGAAAAAAAAGTCTTACATATATACCTAAACCTAGTAAGTAGAGTGTGAATGAATACTTATGCACTATATCTGTTTCTTTCGTTTTACGGTCTGTTTCTCGAAAACATTCACGTGACACTTCCACAGGAGAGAAACGGGTGAAAAACAATTCCTTTTATCTTCTTAAACAAAAAGTGGAACAGAAAAAAAGGCAGCGCCTTTAAACAAGAGGCGACAAAGCATCCAACTCATCAATTCTTTTATAAATCTACATTTTACAACATTTCAATAATAGGAAACTGTAAATATGCTGACTTCTCATCTTTTTTTTCAGCCAACCATGAGTAAATTTGTTTTTACAAAAGACATTAATAGGAATACCTTAAATTTAAGTGTATCTTGCCCCCCCAAAATGGGTTTATTAAGTTTTCCTGAGGAGGCTTTAGCTTACCGTAAAGTTGGCGTGGCTAGCCCGAACCTGCCGCCCACGCTGGTGGGCGTGGGCGGGCGTGGGTGGCTCCACATGCCTCTGGAGAGAGGGTGGCGTGAAGTGGGCGGCGGGGGAGGAGGAGGAAGAGGGAGTGAGTGAGTGAGGGAGGGAGGGAATGGGGGTTTTTGGAGTCACTAGCTTTCTAACTAAACATCTGTCGACAGAATTTCCCTCTCCGACCGCCTCCCCTGTGCGGCTTGCCAACGCCACCGCCTCGCGCCAGAAATCAACCCAGTGACTACGAGTCACATAGTCCTGACTCCTCCTCTCTACTGCTTATGGTAGTGATGGTAGAGCCCTATCATCACTATGGTGTGACCAACGTGCTACCATAATGGCTGCACAGAGTCATGGCAGAAGAGGAGGGGTTTTAGACCTGAATTAACCCACGGCGCAAATATCTACATTAGCACACTACATTATTTTCGCTCTTATATACGTACCGTAATAGTTTATCTTCGTCCTTATACCATGAATACAAAGGGTTGATTACCACCAGAGGTAATAACGACCGTAACATTATGCCAGTACCACAGACCCGACTTAAAAGACCCATTTTAATCTACAAGCCTTCACTTGTTTTTTGATTTTCTAATCACTTTAAGCGCTCACCCATACCGCTTCCTGATTTCCATCTCATCAAACTAGGTTCATGATTGAGATAGGAGGTTCATTTAGAGGTTCAAAATATATATATGTGTGGCTATCGGCAATTCAAGGGTGGGCCGTTTTGATACCTACTTCTTTCCCTACACGTCGAAGCTTTGGAATTCTCTACCGTCCCATGCCTTTCCCAATAACCATAACTTGGCTCATTTCAAAAGACAGGTCTTTCACTTTCTCCAAAAATCGTAAATACTTTCCCTGTCTTTTTTTTTTTTCCGTTTCTTAATTCTCTCTATATTTTAGTTAGGGCTCGGCCTTAATGTGGATTTTTGTCCGTGACTGGAACCTTCAACATAGAAAAAAATATCAATATATATCCCTTAATCTAGATATGTATCTGAAGGAAGAAACAAGTGTTTTGACCACATAATAATACCGTGTTTATAGGTGCAAAAGTGAGGCGCGTTTTCCATTTGGCTCGAATCTTACAAGACAAAACTCTGGTATTTATCTAAAAGTTCCTCACTCAAGACGACACATTCTGCGGCAAGCAACTGGCATTACGACGTGTAAAGAGTCCGGCCCCTTATGACCTTCATAGTCCCTCTACTACCTCAGATACATAAAAGGTTTTCCATGGGCTTGGCATATATATATATATATATGCCAGGGGATCAAATTCTTAATCTCCTCTCTGAACAAATTCTTATCCTTTTTAATAGAGAAAAGGACGATACATAAGTTCAAATGCTCTTAACCTTTCGCTTGTTCAAGTGACTGTCGTGTGACATTTGTAGATCCTATTTCTATAACTTGTATCACGTTCCTGATTTGCTTTTAAAAATGCTGCTCCATGATGTAATGTTCCTGATAAAGAAAAAGAGAAATATCCAGTGACAAAACGTTTGTCAAGAGGAGAAGTACAAGGGTGTTGGGACCTTACCTTACCTTACGTATACTTCCGATGGTTTGGGAGGTCTTTTACCCCCCCACAACTGGGTCTGGGACCTGACCTTACCTTACGTATAATTACGATGGTTTGGGAGGTCTTCTACCCCCCACAGCTGGGTCTGGGACCTTGCCTTACCTTACGTATACCTTACGATGGTTTGGGAGGTCTTCTACCCCCACAGCTGAGTCTAGGGACCTAGCTGTGTTGTAGGCCTCGAACCATACGTCTACGTATCCTTCCCCCATCTTCTCTGGTCTTGCACGCGTTTCAGGTGTTTGTCCAGTGTCCTTTGGCATCGTCTCAACGGCCTGCGCATCCTCCAAGGACTCCCTGGCACCTTAACTATTTCGGGGCCTCTCCTTAAATTAATTCCGTCAGTGTCGGAGAGGCCGGGCCGGGCCGGGCCGGGCCGTAGCGTGGAGACGGCGTTGGTGGAGACTTGACTACTACCCCCCCTCCCCCTCCTTGACGGAGCCAGCTTTGCCTTGCACCCTCTACAAACATCCCTTCCCCCTCCCCTCCCTTCAATCCCCCCTCCAACCAGCCAGCCACCACCACCCCACCCCCTTTGCCAGCTTATCAGACCGGGTAATTATAAGTTGAAGTTTTCCTGTTACGGGCCCTCGATTACAGAATGGGTTGTCGGTTCGAGTGTGTGTGTGTGTGTGTGTGTGTGTGTGTGTGTGTCTGTGTGTGTGTGTGTGTTTGGAGCTCCTGGGGTGATTGGGAGTTGGTTGGAGGTGAGGTGGACGTGGGAGAGGAGGAGGAAGAAGAGTAAGAGAAGTGAGGGTGAGGTAGGGAACTGTTGGCTTAGAAATGAATTTTGGCTTCGTTTTCTAAAGCGTAGAGTACAGCTGTATTTTTGGAGGGAGTTCTAGGCGTAAAACGTAGACTACAGCTGTATTTTTGGGAGTTACAGGCGTAAAGCGTAGACTACAGCTGTGTTTTTGGGGGATTTATAGGCGTAAAGCGTAGACTACAGCTGTATTTTTTTGGGGAGTTATAGGCGTAAAGCGTAGACTACAGCTGTATTTTTGGGAGTTACAGGCGTAAAGCGTAGACTACAGCTGTATTTTTGGGGAGTTATAGGCGTAAAGCGTACACTACAGCTGTATTTTTGGGAGTTACAGGCGTAAAGCATAGACTACA
>JAYMFT010397109.1:0-19223 GCA_038088735.1 Panulirus argus
AGAGAGAGAGAGAGAGAGAGAGAGAGAGAGAGAGAGAGAGAGAGAGAGAGTGTGTGTGTGCGTGTGTGTGTGTGTGTGTGTGTGTGTGCATAAATTGGAAAAATTATACAGTACATGTATATAATAAGGTTAAGAGAGAGGGGGTAGGGGAACACAGGTGTGACACTCTTTCCACGCAACACACAAACAGTAATTACGTGCACTACATTTATTGTATAAGAGTGGTGGATAGATTAAATATATTGAATTAGGATGCGGTTAATGCAGACAACATACACAAATTCAAGAAGTATGATAGTAGAGAAGGTTCAAGAAACGGGGCCCCACGAGTGTAAAACTCCCTCCCCATACAGTACAAATAGGTAATTACATCCACCCACCCATACACACACACTCACACCCATTTATCGACCAGCTCCTATGATATGATGAACATCTGGGTTGGGGAATAGTGGACTGCCACTTTATGGATTGGAACCCTTGCAGGCTAATTCATGGTGTGAGTGTGTGTGTGTGTGTGATTTACAATTTCCAAAATTCCAATTTCTTGAACTCTCCCAATGTTATACAACTCGTCAAACCCTTGCATTTTGTCAGCATTCACAATTCATCTTCGAGCCCATTCCAGTCATCCACAACTCTCACTCTGTAAAAGCACTTTTCTACATATTTCTTAATGTTGTTCCACGTTAATCCCATGTTACAGCCTCTGCTCTTCTTTTCTTGCATCCTTCGACGAATTGTTCACTGCTGACATCCTCAAACTGATCTTAAATCTTGAATATTATTATCAAGGTACCCCTTAACTCTTGCCTCTTCCATGATGAACAACTTTATAGCCTCAACCTCCTACTGCAGCTCTGGTTTCAGTCTAATACCATCCCGGTAGAGCCATTAACTCATTATGCTCTACCAAACTGTATATCTCTCACTCCGCACATTCCTGGCGAATGTTAGACTTAACTTGATTGGATTATTGACATTTTATCTGCTCCATGGCGGGATATGAAAATAATTACAGCAAACTGCGGGAAATGATTCTTTCCCTTTCCATTACGGCTGACAGAGACTTCACTTTTGATAGATTTCGCTGTATCGAGTATTTCACCTTCCTCAGTTAGAAAAAAATATGACTGAATATTTACAAAATTATTATCACTCATTAATCACCTCTGTATCTGAGAATCCGACGTATCTTCGTGGTTTTAAAGTCTTGGCTATGGCGGAATTCCCGCTTAAGTGGTAACACTGCTTCTCAAGTATTGTTTGTTTACATGTGCATCGCTTCTTAAGCAACCATCCGCCGGAATACACCATAAGTTTCCTGTTCTTTAATTATAAATGACTATGCAAAGATGTCCATACAGTATACGTTTAAGCTGTCTTAACTTTGAACTCATAGAGCTCGTCGCTTTAACACCCAGTGTAACGAAAATAATAGCATTCCTTTTATCTTGTACTTTTGTATTTTAGAATCTATGTCATCTTCCAAGTATTACGACCCATTCACCTGTGTTAATTGAATAAGAAACAATGACTTTATTCTAAGACTGTTCAAGCTAATGCATATGATCAGTGCGATTACATCTCTTTTGCAAAGACTTGCTTTTCTCTTAATCCCAGAGGGTTTACTTGAAATTTTTCTTTCATTTTCGCAGTAAAGATGGGTTTAAAAGCTCTATGTTGAAATGGTTTTCGTATTAATACTCTAAACTCATAATCAGACCTACAATGTAAAAACAGACATGAAATGCGAGATCGCGCTCCACCCCCAGATTAAATAACAGGGAATAAATTTGGTGTTGCACTGCCAGAGTAATATGCGTCATATGAAAACTCTTATTGCTGATCAAGATTTCTCTATTCCTAAGCTACAGAAAAAATACACCTTTATTATCTAGGCTTAAAGCTTACAGTATTAATCCGTTATCTAATTATCTGGTGTCAATATTTAATAACAGACAACCAGACTCGGAGACAGAAACTTTGGTGAAACACGACTTAATGTTATCATATTTACAATATGGAAGATCTAAGAATAAAGTGTGGATGTTGAGACTAAAGTACTAGGCTGCTGTCGTTGCTAAATGTAATGAAAAGACATGAGATTCAATGGAATGAACTGTCGGGGATTCTTTCATAACGTAAGTTATGGTGGGGTTTCAGTCTCAGATTCTTATTGGTTCGCTGTTGCCGGGCTGCCTTGCCCTCGGTCCGCGAGCCAACAGTTTCGTGAAATTTGTGTTCTACGGAATTTTGCTACAGTGTGCTCGTAACGTCCTCCATGGTGACTGGCTTCGCATTGTAAGGAACATGAAGTAGGTCAATTTTTTTTAACCCGGAGTTCTCGTCATGCGGCCATCTGGGATATAATTACCCTTGTGGTTGACATAGGCTTGCAGATGAAGATGGAGAGTTAGCACTGCTGAAGGGTCGAGAGGAGCTGGTTCATCTGGGAACATAGTTGCTGGATAAGGTGAACCTAGAGTCGACAAAAAAAGTATGACTCGGTGTACAATGTAGCACAACAATGTCAGTTAACTGTATCAGGCTGTGCTCCCTTCAAGCTGTGTGATAACATGTGAAACTGCTCAGACTCAAGAGGAGTTTCAGGTCTTTCAAAAAGGATTCGGGTCTTTGATCAATACCATGCAAATGAAACCATAGAAAAGTATCTCACCGAATTAGTACGTGATCAGAGACTGAACAAGAACTGATTACAAATGGTCAGTGTCAGTAAGATGGGCGAAGTTACCAGTCTATGCTTATTGTACGACGTTTAGTCTGGCTTTACCCTCCTTCAAAAGGAAAAGCCAAATTAAAATGATATTTTTTCGAAACCCCATCATGTCAGTTGGGCTTTACATACAAAATCGGAAGGAACCCGATTGGGGTTAGTTTACATGGATGTCAATGTAGATGACCTTGGTCTTGCCACGGTGTTTGGTAAAGAAATACTTGGAAGTTCATGTGATCACTAAGTAAACAGTTTCTCCACAGAAGTAAAGGAATCTAACATAGCAAAACGTGGTTTTGCTGAACAGAGCTTATTAAGTAGCCAGAGAGTGGAGCTGCAAGTCAAGTCTGGTGCGGAGATTTCCATGTCTTCCTTCACTAACAAGTATATGTCGAGGAGGACCAGAGGGAAGTTGCTAATCGATTTTTCAAGACGAGGGTTGGCCATGGGGCCAGTCTTGAGTTGCAAGTGCACCTTTGACAATAAATACCGAGTGATTTGTTCTGGTGTACTAACAAGCATTGTCAAGAAAGAACTGGTGTAGAGGTGCCCGGGTATGACAGTGAAACTTGGACTGCTGTCATTGAGGAAGTGGTCCAGCACCAGTTGTCTGCATTACGCCATATGACTTGCTCGGTAGTAAAGCGCCTCGTCACTCTAACACCAGGTTGAACCAGGAGATGGAAGGCTTTGGAAATTTCCCTTTAGTGTTTTGTCTTGACCGTAGAAATGAGGGATAACAGGAAGCAGGAAGAGGAGTGCTGAGGAGGGACTACAGGGTAAAAGTCCCATTGTTGATAGTGCCTGGGTTATGGGGACAGCACTAATACAGTAGTAAGAGAGAATCGGTGATTATCTTGTCAATTCTATTGATGTGGCAAGAGAGAAGTGAGAAAAGTAAACTGCAAAATGTAATACAGATGATGAGTGACTCAAAGGGAACAGAGTTGCATACTTCGGTGAGAACATGGAATTCTTAGCCTTGAAAGAAGTGATGAGTGTTAAATGGTGGTGTCGATGGTAAAATGTTAGCTGCCAATAATACTCCATTTCTCCTTTGCTGTGATAAACAGAAAGAAAAGCATTAGGTAGCCACTTGTTGTTGAAGAAGAGCACCGGTGGTGATAAGGACATCCTTAGAAAGGTTTTTGGGAGTATCAGTTGTGGGATGGGCAAATAAGGTCAATCCTTGATCTGCTTGACAGCAGTGAAGGAATGATTTGTATCCAAGGGCCACTTGAGAGGGACCATTGAGAAAGTCTCCACAGTAAGGAATGAAGCAGTGATAAAAGTAGACTGCTCCCTGGAATTCTCGCAATTTCCATTGTGATGGACAAAGAAACCCCAAGATGGCTTTAACATTTTGCAAAGATTGTATGAAAGAAGTCAGAACTTTTTATCTGAGTAAGGTGATCTGGAGACATCAAAAACCCACTAGGGTTCATCCAAAAGCTGTAATCCACAGCGTGGGTGAAGAATTGGCGAAAAAGCTGCAAGTGTGCCTTAGGGGAGTGGCTGGGCACCAGGACACTGTTGATTGTTTGAGCTATGGGCCGATCAGCTGCCAGAGTCGTTAAGTATATTAATGTCAAGCTACATCAATGAATTGAAAAATCTTTAACACCATGTGTTAAGGATAATTCTAAGATTACAAACACTCTCACCATATAATATCATCTATTACCCAAGACCCCGTTTATAGAACAACTGCAGTTTTGAGGCTGCAATTCAATCGTAGGCAGAGGAATGATGGAACTCCTTTGGAAATTAAAGTTTGCTGACAAAACTAAATTCTTTCAACTAATGATAGTACAGTCTTGCAGAAGGTGAATTTTTTCTCATGATGTAACCACAAGCAAGGGGAGTCTAATAAAACAGTCGAGTCCTTACTGTGTTATATATTTTGGGTTGGGGAAATTTGTGAGTATAGGCAGCTGAAGTATAACCTAGGAGCCCCTTGTATGGTAGTCCTGCAGTGCTCAGAAGGCAGACCACATCTGCTGGTCAGGACCATGGGTAGAGCAATGTTGTATGTTTCTGTAGGGCAAGTGCAGGAGCATTAAGTGATTTAACTTAGTGAACACTGAAAATATGAGTCCTTAGGGTTATACAATAATAATAATAATAATAATGATAATAATGAGGTGCTAAGATGGAGTGCAGTGGTGACATATGGTGTCTAGTGATAAACCTGTTCATGGATGATACTGTGGTGCTTGCCAAGAGTGAATTGCAGGGAAGTTGCAGAAGGTTGTGTGTTTTATTGCATGTGTACATGTAGGCAATTGGGGGTAAATGTGATTAAAAGTAAAGTAATGGTGTTTGAAAGAAACAGAGTGAAATTACAAGATTTTTCAAAGCCCTTTAGTGAGAGTGTATGAAACTGTCTTACAGATATGGGGAAGAAAAACAGAGAGATGATACAAGTTAAGTACTTGGGAACTATCTTGGGCATGTCTGTTGATATGACAGGAAAGATATGAAAGAGAGCAGTACTGGGTAGAAGAGTTATAGAATCCATTAACAAAATAATGAAGGGTAGAGGTGTAAGTATGGAAATGAAGAAAGGATTAAGGGACAGCATTAATCCTCCCAATCCTGACTTATGCAGCAAAACACTAACATGGGATGAGTCACAGAGGTCAAGAATCTAGGCTTTGGAAACAAGTTGAGAAGAGCATATGGTATGACCAGGAGGAGTGAGGAAAGTAATGAGTGGGTGTATAGGAGATCTGATATGGCAGGGAATGCAGAGGGAATGAACTATAGATTGTTCAACAGGATGAAACATAAAGCTTTGATGTTCTGAGGTGGTTTGGGCATGTGGAAAGAATGCAAGATGGGGAGTTTGCAAGGACAGTATGTGATAGTATGATTAAAGGGTTTGGTGATTTGGAGAAATAATGGAAGACTTCTGGATAATGTGTGGAATGGTGTATGCAGGGGAGGCACTTAAGGAAAGGGATAATTATCCCTGTCTTTTGCCATGGCCGCCTTCTTGATGGGAGTTCCCAGAGGGAATAGGCATCAGAGATGTAGCTAGATAGATGGATACTTGCCCTGGGCATAATAGAAGGGGATGCCAAGAACCTGGGAACTCTTTTCATTCCTTTTTTGTTGTAATTGCTGTTTGGGTATCTCTCTCTGATCTCTTACATAGAACATCCAAAATTGTTTGTAAGGATTCTTAACTTGATTATCTTATACAAAGGCACGCTCTACAGATGCTTCAAATAAAATTTGGTACACAGACTTGCATAATTCCTTCAAACAAAGAACCCATTACTATATGTTCTTACCTGTGTGCATTATGTTGATGTCAGGATGTTTATAAATTTGCTAATTACACCAATGTTCTTCCAGTTGGATTAAGCAAGATGTACATGTATGTATGACATCAAACTGGCCATCCTATAACCTATTTTTGAGTAAACTTTGATCTTTAAGTTTACAATGATGGGTCTTAAAAAAAATAGCTTACTCTTTTGATTTTATTTTGTGCTCATAAAAACAAACAGCTATATACAATCAACAATATGGAACTGCTCTGTAAGATCCTAATACTGACCTGAATTATTTCTTAAATGGCCCAAAACCATCTCTGCCTACATTTAAAACCTTCAGACTTAGCAATACCTGAGCACCTCTAACAGTGCAGTTCCTTACGGGGGAGGGGTTCCATTTACATCACAATCCTCTTAATGCATAAAGTACTTTCTTATTAATAACTGTCGATATTAATGACCTCTCTACAGATAACATGTTAACCATCATTGACAGTCACACGGAAACCTATGGTACCATGAGTGGGAAAGATGATCAAATAATGATAGTGAATGGTTCATAAAGCAAGACAAGGACCCATTTTGGAATCCCAGATAATCTATCAATCATGCTTATTATCCATAAAACTGTGCTCCTAGTTTTACACAAAACACATCATCTAACTTGACTAGGGAACTGCGTCAAGAAAGAACAGATTGAACATGGATAATAAATGTGCAATGATTATCAAGTACATCCAACTCCTTGCTGATTCAAATCAGAAAAGCAGTTACTCTGAAGAACTTTAACAGTATCCTGGTTAGCACTAGTTGTCCTTCCTAAGCAGTCTGGGTTATTTAGTCAAAAGATTTTCATTCTTTATGCTGGAAAAAAACAATTGATTCACCAAAAACCTTCCTATATACCAGTGTAATATATTCTACAATCGTTTGTTTTACAATGTACAGCCAGCTGACATCTCATGATCACACAAACTTTATTCGTTACATTCATTTATCTTTACTGAAATGGTCAGCTGGAAGGCACTAATTGTGACATGAATGGTGAGTTCCAAACATAAGAGGCAAATCTGAATCTTAGGGAACTGAGGATGTATAACATCAGTATAAGACCTATTCTTTGTTGTTCTGGATAATAGAAATGAAATGGTGTTTACCTTGCAAAATTTTCATTAAAATGTTTCAAATGTATGGTAAAACAGTCTGATCCCTGACTAGTAAAACTCAATCTTACAAATGAGTTAATTTAAGAAATTATAGGGCCTTATCTTGAGCTTCCATAATCATACACACACATTTTTCCAAAAATCCTAAAATACATGAACGTGTAAAATGAAGGGGACAAGTCAAAATCACTAAACTCCTAATTACTTTATGTCACAAAAAGGCACCCAAAGGCTGAATGCCTCTTTGGTGCTAGGCATGACTGCAGTGCCAACTCAAACATATAAAACAATGGCTGAGTAATGCTACCCACAAGTAACTGCACAATTTGCACAAAGCTCCATTCATTAGGTAAAAGTGATAATCTCTGGTGAATTGCTGGTATGGTACAGCAATCATTGTACAACACACATGTAACCATTCCAAACAATAACTAGTTAGTCCAGTTGCAAATTGATGTTAAACATCAACAAACTTTTAAGATCATTTCACCTTTCTCTAGTTGAAATTTTGCTCTTAAATAATATCCCTTTCAGTACTTTCCCCAAAAGGATTTCAAGAATCACAAATGAAATAACTTCCGAAGAGATAAAAGTTGCACATTATCTTTAGGGGTGTTTGGATGGACTATCGCCTACCTCAGAAAATATCGAGCATGCAAACATTGCTACTCTAATTTCAGTTTCCTAAGATGATTCAAAAAATAAAAAAGAAATGAAGATAATATCATGTTTTATAGTCAAATACATCATTAGTAATGTCAGTCCTATGAATTTTAGGGAAGCACTCAAGGAACCAGATTCTATTACCATCTTTACACTCCCATTCATCTTTGAAAGCAAAAATGATCTCTTAGCTTTTGTAACAGTATAGAACTCAAAAAAAAAATATATACTGTTGCCTTCATAAAAAATCAGAATCTTGTCACAGAAAGCAGGCATTTCTACTTTTCTCCTACAAGTGCCCAATGAACATGTGAGTGGACAAAAGAATCCTGTACATAAAGCAACAATTTGTTGATATAAAGTACAAAACAAAATCATTTTGCAGTCTTTTTCCACGACAATGCATGAGTTGTCTTTTATGGGAAGGAACTAAGCATTGGCACTACTATCCATATGAGTCGGACCTGTGTTTGACTGCTTGTGTTTGCATGAATGTGTGCATGTGCAATGTACATTATCCCAGGTACTTACTTTTTACTTTTTAACTATCCCTTGGATGAGGTGTGAGAAAACAATGATCATTGTGAGATAGCAACCCTGTCCAGGTTCTTAATGTGGACTTTTTTAATTTAGTGGTAATGATGATAACCATATCATGGGATCTTTTACCTACATTATCAAATAATAGTAAACTGTTAGCAAAAACATTCTGACAGTACAATCACCAGAGTTCAGACACGTGTATGGAGGATGTATTTGACATTAAATCCCAGCATTACCCTAAATTCCTCTAAACAGGAGTGATACTTTGAATACCATTTCAACTTTGCCTGTATTCCTGTACCACATTTCATTTCACATTTTGTGAATTCTGAAAGAAGCAGTACTTAAAATTTGCAATCCCTGGACTATGTTTCTTTTCACTTCAGGCATAAAGATGAATTCAAAAGAAGTGTGGAGACAAATCCCTGATCACAAGCCAATCTCATAAGACAAGAAATATCAAACTTACTCAAGGAGCTAAGAGCATACCACAGCACAATGTCAAAACATGAAATATTTTCAGGCCATAATCCTAACTTGTACAAGGCATAAAATCACACCATACACAATAACACACCGTAAAATAAACTGCGTAAGGCTACAAACGCGATCACTTATGAATCAAAATAAGTTACAATAAATAATGCTTTCAAACACTAGAAATAAAAAGTATATGTAATAATAATAACTTTCTTGTAATGCCATCCTTGAGGATAAGGACCTACACAGCACAAATGGAATGTGTAGAAACATTAACAGATCTGAAGACAAAGCTGCTGTGTAAAAATGCAAAAAAGTGGTTAACATAAACAGAATATTTTTCAGATAAATCAACTTTGCATTCAATACCATACACAAACACAATGCATAACACAAAATATAAAGCAAACATACTAGTATATCTGTATCCTGGTAGATATTCCTGCAATTAAGGAATACAATAGACATAAAATTAGTCCAAAACAGCAAGCATAACCTTGGATATACAACACCAAGCTGCCGGAGGAGCCATATTCTAAGAATGGCTGCCTAGCCTGATGAAATGGGGGAACACTGTGAAAATTCAATTGTCTTTTTTTGTATGTTTGTTTTTACAGAAAAAGTATATACTTGTGAGCTTCCTCTGCTATGAAGGTTTAATTAAAAAGTATTTATGGTATGCCAAAATAATAATATGTGAGTATTCCAAACAATATTTCTGTTGTACAGTAATCAAAGGAATCTGTATAAAAGCCATATCCTTCAAAATGTATGACTTTTCAGTAATTCATATATATTATTTAAATTGTAAAACATTTCACATATGAACACTCTCTTAACAAGTTGGTAGTAGTAATTCAAAACTAAACCATATACTGTTCTAGCAGGGAGCTGCCACTCACTGTTAAAGCCTCAGTATTGCAATTATGTAAACAGTTACAGCCATAGTTATTTTCTATATCTTAACTAGAGATAGTCACCTCTCAATCACTAATAATTCAAAACTGTACAATAAATCTTCTAGATGGTTTTCATGTCTATATTATCTGTACAAAATATATCCTTTACCAATTCAAAATAGCACAGGGAAAGGAAGTTATTAAATGGTGTCAAGAACAGACTAGTAGAGATAGAACCTCCATCTCTGAACCATATGAAAAACTGGTGCCTCAGGGATTCTGATATAAAATCAATACAATACAAAAATTCTTGTGCATATAAAGCAAAGAGTAATTTACTGACTCAGTCTTCTCTGCTACAGATAATGATTAATTTTGTTGGAATAATATCGACGATACAAAGAACAAAATCTAATGAGCCAAATATTTTCTGATATGATGTAGAATTTTTTGAGTAGTAACTGTTACACTATGCCCATATACCAACCTCCCAAGTAAGATCATAAGCTTACTGAAAGGAAAGAAAAGAGTAGAAGTAAACAGTCACCTTTATAGATCACATATATTTCTGAAAGAAAAAATGCATAACCGTTTTAGGCCTAATGACACTTTGAAGACTTTTGTTAGTGCCTATTAAAAAAGCAACTATAATGAATAACTTTTTTCACACACAGAAAATCAAACAGGGCATGTTAGAAAAAATCACAAGATAATGAAGTTGGTAACTAACATATCAGAGCCCCTTTCTGCTGTGCTGACCTATTAATTCACTGGGCCAGCCATGATTCACAATTATACATGTAAATGATATCTGTATGGAATTCATGAAACAAAGAAATGTTAGTCAGGATTTGTATAACTGTGAAAGAAATGATCATTTTGAACCTTTAAGAATATCTTATAATTCTAAAAGCATTCAGAGCTGCAATTCTTAAGGTCCACAATGATAATTTAATGCATAAATTTTAAGACTCCATGCAATATCTAGCTCTGCACTGCTGCTGTAATGCCATTAGCTATTAATGTAGGAACAGCAACATTCTTAGCATCAGGTGTTACAGGTGGTTGGTCTGAGGCCTGGCGAGAATGTGTGGACCCAGGAGCTAGTGCTGACGTTGTGGACGATGAACGAGAATGTGAGGGAGACGATGCTGAAGGAGTTACAGGAGTCTGCACTGAAGGTGCTGGGGGAAGTTTAGTCTCTGTTCGAGTTGGGGCTGTGCCATGCCGGATCTGTAGGAGAAATGAAACCTTACATGACAAGTCAACTAAGAGTGACAAGAAGTATGGGTGAATGATGAATGTAGTCAGACAGACAATTAAAGTGGAAGGGGAGCCAAACTGATGTTTACCTATAATTTTTCTATTCAACTGGTTTGTGTGTAAGAGAGTATTTTCTTCATGGTAGCATTTATGTCACAACTATTGCCTTTGTGCAACTCTTACATGTCTCATTGGACAATACAATGATGGAAAAAATACTGCATAAAATACCAAACATTCCAAAGCTAGTATGGAATGTAAAGCTGTCCATCGCATTAACAAATCCAGCTCCTCTTACAAGAACACAAGATCTACAAGTACTTCAACTACTTTTCTATGGGTGTGTAAAAACAGGTAGAAGTCACTCAATTTAGTGGGATGCTGGTCCACAATAAATGCATGCTGTAAAACTGATGTGCCTGGTAACAATCCACAGGATATCATGCATAGTTTTCCGAATAACCATACAAACGAAGAGACAAGCAGACACCAGTAGTAATGGAACCCCATTGGCCATCCTAGATGCTATGTGAAAATTCATAACCAGTGCTTGTTAGAAGCTATGGACACTTAAAATATTGCTGTGCCTCATTACCCTGACTCCTCTAGAAGTCTGTAATCCAGGAACAACATTTAGTTTTCAAATCTAAGTGTGGTCTGCCTCCAAACTAGAAATTTATATGGAACACCTGTTTACTGGCCCTCATCTTGAAGACATTCATAAGAATAGTAAATTCCATTCATCATTACAATCAACACTTGATAGAATTAAATCTGAGAATGAATAGTTCATTACAATCAACACTTGATAGAATTAAATCTGAGAATGAATAGTGATACTGTACACTTTAGAAACCATGCTACTGTTTCTGCTGGTTTAACATCACATTTCGCATATATTCAATAAGAGAGGAATTATAAAAACTTTTCATATTTCATTTTTCCTTATAACCTCAAAATTAACAAGAGCCAATATTCTAAAATTACTACAACAGGCAAGTCCAATGTCATATATTCTGTAGTAAAATATAAGAGGTTCTGTCAAGCCTGAGATATGGACAATACATGTCTTTGCACTGACCTTATTAAGAACTTAACCTACAATCACTCATGGGTGAGGTAACTAAACCATTCTGGCAAAGTTTCGGAGGTATATTACTGACAACCTTAACCCTTTCACTGCATCATTAAATTTCTGTGCAGTAAGTATATATCAATGCTGTATACAAAGAATGGTTGGAATTTAACTCAGCAAGCTCATGTCTTGACCCCCTACTTTTCATCTACATATTCATTATATTTTCCTGATATGTGGAGCAAGATATGGATGCTTATATTGAATGACGTGATGCTGAGGAGTACATGACTAAAGTTACTGTAAAACAAGTATAAATCAATGCTTAAAATCAACATTTTGTGGAGAACATAACTTGCCTAGAATTACAGTAAAACAAGTTGAATTTATTCCTGTGTCGGCATGGTGGATTGGACTTAAATCATCCTCCTAACACTTGTTTACCACTTCCTCTTAGAAACTGCTCTGAGATGGTAGCACAGAGGAATTTTTAATGGGGATTTTTAAGACCAAAGGAGACTGTGAATTGTTGCAGTAAAGAGAAACATGATTTGACAGCAGAGGACTAAAATCACTTCAGCAGTTGACCATAATAAAATGGCCAAACAATTTGGTCAACTGTTACAGCGAAAGGGTAAAGCAATCAGTTATCTTTTTATTTCCATTTTGGAAAATTATCAAACTGATTAGATCTCAATGAATCTTATTTGATGGGGATTTTTATGTCTAAGGTAGGCTGTGAATTGTTGCAGTAAAGGAAAATGTCAATTGGCTGCAGTGGACTAAAATCATTTAAGCAGTTAACAGCAATAAATGGTCTAACAACTTTAGTCAACTGTCACAGTGAAAGGGTTAAGCAATGAGTTATCTTTTTAATAAAGAAAATTATCAAATAACTGCTTAAATCTTAATAAATTGAATTTGCAACTAATATGTGTCACTCAAATGTTTAGAACTGATGTAATATTGCTTAAAGCCTCCAAAAATACATTTCACTATTGTTTACTTCCAAAATTGTATGAAAATGTATATAGTTTTTCAGTGATAACTTTGAGAGAAGCATTTATGAAATCAAGAATTTCCAGATGAAGTAAGCTTAGGACCCATGTAATGGATATTACTGCCATCTAAATTATATTTGCTTCTCTCTCATTCACAAAATAACTACAAAATACAATACATATACACAGACTAACCTGCATGTGATACCGGTAGATATTTTCAGTACTCTCTAAAACACCTGCTGTAAGGTCCAAAGTGCGTCCCTTGATGCCTGGAGGTGGTGGTGGGGAAAACCAATTATAGACAGATCCCACAATTGGCACAAGGCGCAAGATACCTTCTTGCCAAAGGCGTTCTTCATTCTCACGTTTGAGATCTTCAGTTGCTGCCTCTATACCTGCATTAGTTATGTTTTTGGTGGTCTTATTCTAAATATGAACAGGTAAAAACATAAATGTTGTTGATCACTGTCGAGAAAATGTAGTATCCATATTTCAATTAATGTTCATTCATAACCATATGATCCTTAAATAACTTAATCATTTTTCTTGAATACAGCCATTATAAACAGGTAAATACCTTTTCGGACAATGTCAGTCATTTGGTCAAGAAATCTGGAAGACGTTTCAATTTCTCTTCCCGTGGTAATGACCAAGGAGAGGAGTTCTGACAAGTCAGTATCTGCAGTAACCATTCCAAACCTAACACACTTCAGCATATCACTGCCTTCACCTGTTAATGCCAAGAATGTGTGAATACTTTTTAGTTTAAGGTACACATATAGGTGTTATACCAAAATACAGAAGTCACTTTTGGCTAGCTGTATCAAGTGACAGAAACAAGAACAGTTTTTTGAGGATCTTCTTGTTCCAAAGGTGTCAACAGAATGACTGTCATCCTCTTACTCTGGACAGATGTGAACCCAACTTGCACCCTCTCATAACCCTGAATGGTTAATCATTCCTTATAAGAACTTCAACCATACTTGGTATCAAATATGACACACAAACCAGTAGATCCTTACCACGCAGACTTTAAAAAATAAAACTATTTCAGAACATTTATGAGCACAAGTTTTGGACTGGAAGAAGAATCCCTTTGTATACTACAAAAACAATTCATCCACTCAACCTTATTCTTGCCTTTTAACCCATGTTGTCAAAAGAATAGCAGAACAAAGCTGCACATCACACATACACACACATGCACACACACATAAGCATACACATAAAAGTACTCAAAACAATCACTGGCAGCACAGTAACCATTCAACACCTGTTTAACTAAACAAAAGTACTTCCAATACACACTCACTTCAATATGATCAGCACACTGTTCTTTGCAACTGAATGAGACCCTTGACACCCTAAAACCCCCACAGCCAAATACCAGACCGTAAGTAGAAATAAAAAACTTAACCATGCTTCATACTTCAATAGACAATACTTAGAGACTCTATTGCCCAGAGTGAACACACTGAACAATTAGTCTTTAATTGTCTCTTTCTAATTATCAACATCAAACTAACAGACCTGTGGTCCCATCCAATGGATATGACCAACTTGCTAGTGCTGCAGAATTCCCAGAGGAAGGGACTTTGGGGTAGGAAAGTACACAAATATATCTTTTATTATTATACAACTCAAAGGACATCATTTACAGGGCTCCTGCAACTTTAAGGCTGCACTCCATGCTGAATAAGGAAAATGATGGACTCCTCTGGAGTGGGAAAGTCCTTGATGAGACTGTAATCCTATTTACCCATTGATGATACAAGACCATCAAAGGTGGCTCTTCACTTGCAGGTTCACTGCTTTCATGTCAGGCAGCTGAGGACTGACAGAATGCATGTATAGTCCCCTCATATAAAGACAAGGAAGACAAAAACATTTGCTTGAATTACATAGGTATAAGTATATTGCATAAATCTGGTAAAGTGTACAGGAGTAGTGAAGGACAGGAAGGGGCTATGCACAGAGTATCAGATTAGTGAGAGGTAATGCAACTTCAGTATGACATTCATGGACCTGGAAAAAGCATATGACTGGGCTAACAGAAAGGTCTTGTTGAAGTTATCATGAAGGAGTTTCAACCAGGAGGGTAAGGTATGTGTGTGATTAGGAAGGGAGAAAGGTGAGTGATTCAAAGAGAAGGTGGCTCTATATCAAGGGTGTGTGAGGTCACCAAGGCCCTTCAATATGTTCATGGGAAAGAGAAACACATAATGGTCCTGAAGCTTGGGCAGGGGGAGATTAACAGTATGCTGGGGGTTGGGAGGCCTGGGAGAACAGTAAGCTGCTGCTTGTAGATGTTATAGCCTTGGTGGAAGCCTAAAGAGAAAATTTCTAGATGTTGGTGTCTGAGTTTGAGAAAGTGTGTGAAAGAGGAAGTCAAAAGTTTAAGTGACCAGAAGTAAAGTAATAAGATGTGGAAGAGAGTAAGACAGGATGTCATGAGTGTGAATTTGAATGGGGAGGACCAAGAAGTGCAGTGCTTTAGGTACCTGGGAGTAGATACAGTAGCAGAAAGAACCATGGGGGCTGAAATGAATTATAATATGAAAGAGGTGTAGAAGGTGAAGTTATTGTTTGTTTAAGTAAAGATGGGTATGTTTGAAGGTATAGTAGTCCAAACAGTTCTGCATGGATGTGAGTCTTGATCCCTAATTCTAACAGAATGGAAGAGTTTGGACATAATGAAAATGAAATGCCAGAGGATAATGTGTGGTGTGAAGCAGGTTGACACATAAGAAATAACAATGTATGAGTGAAAGCATGAGATGTGGTAGTAAGAGCAGTCAAATAAAGAGAGATGACCAGGGTGCTGAAATGGTTTGAATACATGGACAGGATGAACAAAGGCTGACTAAGAGGAGCTATATATCAAAAGAAGAGGGAGAGAAAAGAGATGGAAAACTAGAGTCAAAGAGGCTTTGGGGTATTGTGGTCTGAGTATTCAGGAGAGTGAGAAGTAAGCAAGAGATCGAATGACTTTGAGTGTCAAGTTGTAAACAGGGCAATATGCTGTCAGTTGGCTGAAACAGGGCACGTGAAGCAGTATGGAGGAAAAAATTGTAGTGGTAGATAGCAATGGCAGGTAGGAATATTTAGGCAAGAGCATTAGGTAGAAACATAAGGTAGAAGTAGTAAACAGGAGCATTAGGTAGATATATTAGGTAGTAGTAGCCAGTAGGAATATTAGATAGGAGCCTCTGCAAATACTGCACCAGAGTTGCCCTCTGCCAGTGGCCTGTTAAGGATGAGGTATTAAATGCTACATAATGGCACTAGAGTACACTAGTTATGGAGACTTTATGGCCGTGGCCACCCCCTTGGGGGAGTTCCAGTTGGAACAGGTGTTACTGATATATATAGATAGATAGATAGGCTGTTGATGATGAGCCCTGATTCTGATACATTGTATATGAAAGGTAAGACTAAATATAAACACATCAGGCTTTCACTTTTCTAGTCTTCAGCAAGTTAGAAAATGGTAAACAAGTATGAATTTACATTACAACTTTATCATGATTATTCGTATCATCATTTTCATTGTTAGCTTTTTTTTATACTTGATCACCATTTCTTATGTTAGTGAGAATGGGGGGGGGGGGAAGCCACATTTGTTTACACCTAATCTCTAGCTGTAATGAGTGATGCAGGGAAACCACAGCATCCTATCTATAGCCAGGCCCTACAGACTTTTCTATGGTTCCCTCAGCTGCTTCACAAGCCCTGGTTCTGTCAATGACAACATTGACTCCTTTATACCACATCGTTCCAATTCTCTCTATCCCATGCATGTCTTTCACCCTCCTGAATGTTCAAGCCCTGATCACTCAAAATGTTTTTCACAACATTCTTCCTTCTCCTATTTGGTCCCCCTACTCCTTGTTCTGTACACTTCTGACACTTGTATCCTCTTTTTCAACATGCTCCTCACTCTATCTATTCTATTTATATCTCTGATGCCTGTTCCCAGCTGGAACTCAACTCAAAGGGGTCGCCATGGGAATATGGTCTCCATAGCTAGTAAGCTCCAGTGCCGCTTCTTAGCCTTTAGTGCCTCACCCTTAACAGACCATTTGTAGGGGGCTCCTCTAACACACTGTCAGCAGAGGCCCCTACCTAATGTTCCTAATGAGTACTTATACCTAATACTCCTGCCTAATACTCCTATCCACTACTTCAACGTAATGTTTCTACCTCTTCTCACTCATTCTCTCCAAAGCTCCAGACCATTTCAGAACTCCCTCATCAGCTCTCTCAACCACACTCTTTTCGTCATCACACCTCTCTCCTACTGTTTTAATACTTACTCAAGCAAACCATTTCATACCGCATACTGTTCCAAGATATTTAATTTCCAATGCATCCATCCTCTCTGCACACCTTCATCTACAACCCATGCCTCGCATCCATACAACATTGTTGGGATGACTATACTTTCATACATATCCAATTTTGCCCTCCCAGACAATGAACTCCCCATCATTATCTAAACATGTTTCAATATTATGTCAATAATCATTTGTCTTTCATATTCATCTGCTGTTTCCCACATTAGTGAGGTAGCATCAGGAACAATGGAAGAAAAGGCCTCATTCACTCACGTACACTCTCTAGCTGTTGCGTGTAATGCACCGAAACCACATCCACTATCCATAACCAAGCCCCAAAGACCTTACCATGGTTTTCACCACTGTTTCATATGTGCTAGCTGAGTCCATTGACAGCACTATCATAATCAATATTACTATTATCATCACCACTTAAAAGTCAACATCGTCACTTTCCTGACAACTGATGGATGTTTGCAAATTCACAAAGTGATACCAGAAACTGTTTAGATTTAAAAGTCCTTAAGTTTTCTCGTGAAAATAAGCACAGATGATTTCAAACTTGTATAAGATTATTAAAAATATTATCCAACTAATTTAAACCAAACATGACATTTTTCCATCTTTATTTCTTGCTACCTGATAATAGCAAACTCTGATATCATAACAATGAGGAAATATGATGACCCAAAGTTGAGAAAGTGGCCTGCCTAACACAGTGTTAAGGACGCTGCTAATAATGAAAGTTATCTTCAATATCTAATTGGTCATTTCCAAATGGCATAACTCCATACAGGGTGACTATCTATCCTGACTTTTCAGTGGATAGCCTTGTGAGCATACCACTATGAGAAGATATAACTATTTTATTTTTACAGTCTGGTTTCCAAACTAAGGAGTTTCCCACTAACTCACTGACAGATCAATTATGTACCTGTCTTAAAATATCAAGTTTGGAAAATCAAATCTTTTAATCTAAAGCAACCATCTAAGAAATTTTAGAAAAACGATAACTTTCAGAATCTTATTTTCATCCCAAAATAATTATCACATCAAAAATTTATTAAAGAAACCCACATACTCAAATGTTACCAATTCAGACCTATGGACCACTCCGTATTTACTTCATCATAGTTTGAATTATTAGGATTTTAGTTATCAGCACCATCATCCATACATCAAAAAATGCTTCATATTTGATATCTTCCATGCTTTCAATGATGTAGTTTCTTTGTTAATTATAACTTAGTTTCATCATGCCATCTATGTACATGTTGACAAGACTGGTGACATATCATATTCTTGTCTTACTCTAACAACCCACTTAACTGTTACTTCAAGCATACACTTTAGAGAATGTCTTCACTGCCAACAGTAGTGCATTTGCTACACAATGCACTGAAAGTATTTATCTAACACCTGGATTACCCAGCACTCCTTGACATTTATTCAGCTCACTTACTAGCAGCCGTATCTTCTCACAAGCAGGTTCTCCTTTAATCCCTTACACATAGGTCAAACAAAAAATTAACTGATAAAAAGATGTTGCTAGTTAACAAGCTCTCAGGACTAAAAGGAGAAACATAAGTATTATATTTATTTTTTAATTATTATTATTATACTTGATCGCTGTTTCCCGCGTGGCGCAGTGAGTAGGGTATTATGTTTATATTCATATATATATATTTATATATATGAAAGTGGATGGTGAGAGATGGGTGATCATTAGTGCTTATGCACCTGGTCATGAGAAGAAAGATCTTGAGAGGCAA